>JAKUAQ010000002.1:600000-757239 GCA_030562965.1 Starmerella ratchasimensis
CACTCCAACGCTGACCGCCTCGTTGCGTACATCACTGGTGCTGACTCGCAGATCGACAACGCTATTGCCACGACTGCCAACGCTCTGGCTCCTCTGACCGGCGGTCTTTCTGAGGCCGTGGCTGGTGTCCTTCTGGGTCCTTTCGTTCAGTCTGTCACTAACGGTGCTGAGGTGTTCCTTGCCAACATGATCGGCGGCACTGAGGACCGTATCAGCGCTGAGCTTGTTGGCCAGCTCACCGGCAACTACTCGAAGCTCGCGTCTCTCTCCATCAAGAACGGTGTTGACGTCTCGAAGCTGCAGAACCTGAGCCAGCAGATCACCAATACTCTGCCCAAGAGCCACTAAGCCCCAAATTGAGTTGAGCAACATTCTGTGAGAGATTCTTCCTTGTACTATAGCACATGCATATTTAAATAGAAATACATATATATATATGCATGAATTTCTTTTTTAAAATCTTGACGTATCGAAGACAATTATGAAAATAATTTCAGTTCAGCTTAGGCATGGGAAAACGGGCATGTATTCTTCGTAGAATGTGCGAAGCAAGAGCATTGTAGCACGCGCATCCTCTACTGAATCATGACCGCTGGAACCGGTTTGAATTGGAATATTAAAGTAGTTGCCCATCGCTCTTTTCAACCCAGGAGCCTTAGAAATTCTCGGCAAACGCTGGGTGTCCACAGTAATATCCTCAGAATGGAAATATTCAAGAGCATCCATTTCGTTTTTCACTGCGTGGCCAACCATGATGCGATCACTGAAAAGCTCGCGCACGCGCTGGCTTGCTTGAGAAAAATCTACGAGATTTCCTTGACGGCGAGCTCTTTCAAATATTTGTGGAGAGATTCCGCTATATTTCGTGTTGTAATATAGAACTCGTGACCTGGGTCGTACATAAACATCGTACACCACCTTGCCGTATACGTTTACAACGGAAACACGAGCTAGAGCCTTCTTGTGAGAGACTGTGCTGATCATTTCACAGTCAATTGCCATAATATTGGTTATCAGGTGGAAAGCCTCATCGTTCCCGTTCAGCGAATTAGGTGACCCTGTGAGTCCTAGACTCTCGGGTGGCACCAGCAGGGGACCATTGCTTTCGCTAAGAAGCTCCTGAATTTGAATACTAGGATGTTCGCGGACATATTCAAGGTAGCGTTCAATATTCTGCGTTGGGGTTGAAGTCATTGAAACTAAGCGCTTTAAGACGCAGAAGTCACCGTTGTTGTATATACATATACATATATATATATATATATATATGCAAACATATAGATCTGGGAGATAGAGGGGCACGCTGTCCAATAAGATCAATAGACACGTACTGATGGTTTTGAATGATACGACATCTATGACCTCATTAAGTTGAGATCATTCACTTGAGACCTTAGATTTCGGCCATATAATAGATATGTTTATAAATAGAAACGTTTGTAGGAGAACAAATGTATCTGTCTGCTGGTGTGTTCAGAGCGAATCACGGGGTTAGGTACAAAAAGCCTTACCCTGAAAAAATATAATTGCAGCTCCAAATTGTTTGAGCACATTGACGATGTCCAAAGGACCGAAAGGTAAGAGGCCAAGTACTCGAAAAGCTAAACTAAATGCGGAAACTGAATCATTAAAGCATCAAATGGACTGCATTGAGCAGCTAAAGACTGCGACTGCGTCTGAGCTTATGGGGATAAAGAAGTTCGAGGATCTACCGCTGTCAGCACTCACTCAAGCAGGACTCAAGGCTTCACACTTCAAAGATCTCACAGAAATCCAGCAGGAATGCATCATACCAGTCTTACAGAAACAGGATATACTTGCAGCCGCGAGGACAGGTTCCGGCAAAACACTGGGGTTTCTCGTTCCTCTGCTTGACCGCCTCTACTTAGAGCGCTGGACTCAGCTAGACGGACTGGGTGCGTTGGTGATAACTCCAACACGAGAGCTAGCGTTGCAGATTTTTGAAGTGCTCCGAAAAATCGGACGTAAGCACAGCTTTTCGGCCGGACTCCTCATTGGAGGTCAGAACATTCAGGCTGAGAAAGAACGCATTGGACGTCTAAATGTACTGATAGCAACTCCCGGCCGCTTGTTACAGCATATGGATGAGAGCCCTGCGTTCGATGCTACTAATTTACAAGTTTTGGTACTGGATGAAGCTGATCGTATTATGGATATGGGCTTCAAGCGCACGATTGATGCGATCATCCAGAATTTGCCGCCTCAGCGCCAGACACTTCTCTTTTCGGCCACCCAGACTAAAAATGTTAATGATTTAGCACGATTGAGCTTGAAAGGGCCCAAATACATTAGCGTTGTACCGGAACGCGACCTTACGACTGAAGCCGTTCAAGCTAGTGGTGATACCGTGAAATACGGAACCAGCCCGACACCTGCTAATCTGGAGCAATTCTACACAACTGTGGCTCTTGAAGAGAAATTGGATATACTTTGGAGCTTTTTGCGCACTCACACGAAAAGCAAGATTTTAGTTTTCTTCGCTAGTTCCAAGCAAGTGCGATTTGTTTACGAAAGCTTCCGGCGTATGCAACCTGGAATCCCGCTTATGCATCTTCATGGACGCCAGAAGCAATCCTCACGAATGGAAACCACAACGAAGTTCATGAGATCACGAGCTTCGTGTTTGCTCGCTACCGATGTCGTGGCACGAGGTATAGATTTTCCAGAGATTGAATGGGTAATACAGGTGGACTGCCCTGAGGATGTAGCCACATACATCCACCGCGTGGGTAGATCTGCACGTGCCGGCAAGAGTGGGAGGGCTTTATTGATGCTAACGCCGAACGAGAAGACTGCATTCGTGCCAAGGATTGAATCGCGTCACATCCCGGTTAACGAGATCAGTGTCAATATGGCTAAGAAGAGCAGTATTCAACCTGAGCTCCAGGCTCAGCTTTTTCAAGACCCGGAGCTGAAATATCTTGCGCAGAAGGCGTTTGTATCCTACATGCGCAGCATTTATATTCAACACGATAAGGAGGTGTTTGACGTGACTAAAATACCTTTGGAGAAGCTTGCGCATTCATACGGCCTAGCTAGCGCACCTAATGTGCGCATAAAAGGCAATTTGAATGCTTCCAAGGAGGCCAAGAATCGACCGCGGGCGCTCATGGACAAGCCCAGTACAGACAATGGCGACCAACAGGAAGTGCGTACCAAGTATGACCGTATTTTCCAACGTAAGAACCAGAATGTTCTGTCTGATCATTATCAGAAACTTGTACCAGGAGAGCCCAATGAGGACACTGAGGACAATGACGACTTCATGAATGTCAAGCGCCAAGACCACGAACTTGATGATGGGGTAGATGGTGAGAGTGATGATGATATTGTTGTAACCGGTGCGATCAATCATGCTGAGTCCACCTCTAAGCGGGCACAAAAAAAGGCGCTCAGTAAAAAGCAGTCCCTTCTGGCTTCGACTAAATCCTCAACGAAGCTTGTATTTGACGATGAAGGTGAGGCACATCCCCTTTACGAGTTTGACACCGAGGCAGACTTCAATAAGAAGGGCCTTCCTGAGGATCAGCGCCAGAAATTTGTTGCTGGAGAGCTTTCAGAGATGCAGGAACGCGATACAGAGGATAAGGCCGTGGTGAAGAAACGCGCGCAAGAGAAGAAGAGACGACGAAAAGAACTCGAGCGTTTGGCACGGGAGGACGTCAACAATGAAGAAGGCATGATCACGAGACTTCCGTCTGATGACGAAGATGCTTCTAGTGGTGATTTTGAGCATCTTAATGGTCGTTATGATAGTAATAGCGACAATGACCACGTGCACACATACTCAGGGGATGATGCAAAAGATTACCAACAAACCGTTCCTGTTTCTAAGAAACGGAAACAACGCCACGAAGTGCTAGAGGTTGCCGAACCTGAAACGCTGGAGGATCTTGAGGCCCTCTCGAGCCGACTTTTAGGACACTAGATCATTGCAAATAGATAATTACCAACGTTAGACTATGGGCCATATACATTTCTAGAGATGTTTAGATGTTAGTTCACTATGCAAGGCTTATTTGCTCCGACGACATAAAAATGCCGAGCACGTAATAAGACTAGAGGTCTAAAGATATCGAAGATTTTATAGTCCTTGGTCTTCAATGATGCTAGATAATTGTGAATACATCTCATGTATCAGCGGATTTGCATGCGAAGCTGATAGTAGGGGCTAAATCGAGAGGAGATCCGCCACCGCTCATGGATGATTTTCGTCTTCGGGTACCAATTAAAGCCTGAGGAGCAGGGTCGATGTCTTCATCTTCACTAACAGCGTCTTCTGGCGCTGAGGTGGTCACTGGTAGGAAGGGACGAGCTCGTTCGCCATGACTGTTGCGGAGCGTATTTGAAAGCGGGAGAAATGCCATATAGTATGTTTTCTGGGATGAAACTGGGGTAATTTTTCTGTTCGAAGTTCGTTCGCTATTGTCTTGATAAGTCTTTCTAACGGTATTTAAACATGCACTCTGCATGTGGCAAGGGTACCCCACATTGCCGAGGGCTTAGCTGGCTCGGCGTAGATCCGCATCTGCGTATATGCGGGGGAGGTTGCACAGATCTCAGTTGTATATGTGCGATAAATAAAGAATTTGACAAAATAAGAAATATGCAGAGTTGGATCACCTACACTAAGGTGTTTAATCGCTACATTTCCTATCAGTGGGTGCAACAGTCAGATTGCCGCGATGATGGCTCGGCCCTGGTTTTGCCCTGCCGACCCTGATTTCTGCAGTTTCACGTGCTCTGTATAGACGCGAGTGACTTCGCAGGCGTTCATAGGCTTATTATAATATCAGGGTCTCATAGGTCCACAATCATTACGGATTGTAGGAGATAGACAGAATTAGGTTTCATTACATATCAGCGTCATCACTAAGAAGATTCTACGCTAAACACCGCCCTCAAGGAATCTTAGTGCACATAATAACATCAGGATAACATAGGACACATATTTATACATACAATTTTTGGGACGAATCCACAGATCACTTTTAGTTACTAGCGCTGCTCGGAGTTGGTGTGAAGCTCGATTCCTACTGGATCCATCTGGAATTTATACATTTATTACTCCAACATCTACTGAGAATCCTGCATCTGTTCAGGATCCTCCTGCATCTGTTCCGGGTCCTGCAAGCGCTGCGAACGGCGCACCGTGGTATCTAAGCGATCAAGCCACGGTACAACAGCCTCGTCTTCAAGGATCTGAAAGTCTTTGTCTTTACCCACAACGGCAATAGAGGTGTTTTGCAAAGTAAGCTCTTTGTCGTGTGGCAAAGTATCTCGGAGCGCTTTCAAGGCATGTACGACTAGTTCCTCTAGACTAGCGTCGCTAAAACTCTCGAGATAGCGCTCTAGATAGGTACGGGCGGCTTGCGACCGCGCACCGATGGCAGAGCCAACATACTCGAGCATCGAACCACTAGGCAAGAACTCATAGAGATGGGGTCCTTTCTCGTCCACACCGGCTACCAACAAGCCAACACCGTACGGTCGGTGGCCATATCTTTGAGTGTTGGATTGGGCACGATCAGCAATAGCAGTGACAGCCGCATTCACAGCCAACGGGCGGTCAAACAGTAGGCGTTCACGCATGCTCATTGTACGCAGGCGGTTAGACAAGAGACGGGCATCCGGCGCTAGACCAGCCAGAGCGAGACCCATGTTGTCATCAATACGAGTAAGCTTCTTCTGATAAGAGCCTAGCTCCTCCGCGTTACGTTTCAACGCCACCAAGACGACATCGGTCTTGGAGGCAATACCCACTGTTGCTGAGCCCTGTTTGATGGCTTCCAACGCATACTCTACCTGGAAAAGGCGTCCTGTCGGCGAAAATGTGACAGTGTCATTGTCATAGGAGTTGCGAAACATCTTGAGACTCCGGGAAGTGCCGACGTAGGTATAGCT
Source organism: Starmerella ratchasimensis (assembly GCA_030562965.1). NCBI lineage: Eukaryota > Fungi > Ascomycota > Dipodascomycetes > Dipodascales > Trichomonascaceae > Starmerella > Starmerella ratchasimensis. The sequence continues at coordinate 605,926 of JAKUAQ010000002.1, forward strand.
GTTTGCAAACCCAGAGAGCTTGGTGGTTCTAAGGGTGTGGGCGCGTGTAGATTCTATGGGTGGGGGGAGGAAGGGAAAACCGTGTGGAGGGAGAAGCAGCTAGGTGTGGGTTCGGGACCAAGTGGCCAGGAGGCCTGGAGGCATTAACAGAGGACCGATATTGCTTGAAGGCCACAAATCAAATGAACGAGTGCAATTTAGACACTTTTGAGATTCGAGAAACCATTCTGGTGACACGGTAACATTTAGTTCCTTAGGATATATTTGATGACTCAACAAGCATGACTTGGTGTGTCTTAACTGTAATAAATTAATTGAGCATGAGCTGGCCTTCAGGGGTTACCTTTAGTCGGCTGAGCACTTCTTTCTTGTCCAGCTTGTACTGCTTACGAAGCTCTTTCAAAGCCTTTTTGAGGCTCTGCTCTTTGGTAACACTGACATTTACACCTTCCTTAATCGCATCTTTCTTGTGCTTCTTTTTTTTCTCCGCTACAGTTTTAGAAGCCTCGTTGGATGCCGATTCATCTTTTGAATCGACCTTGGGAATATCTTCTTTCGAATCCTTGATAGTTGACACGCCAGACCTTTTCTCCTTTTGCCTATAAAGCTTCCCCTGATACTTTTCGTCTTCACTGATACATTGGTTGTGTTCTTTGAAGCTTTGACCGTTGAATGTCTGGCTGCAATCGATGCATGTGACGGCCGACCGGCACCAATTCACATGAGGAGCCACCTTCTTCTTGACCATAGTTTCATTGCATCCTTCGCACGAGAAACTAACCATTTCAAATATAGAGTATCTCAGTAGTTCAAATGAATTGATTGGGGTATAATTTTTACCAATCGGAAAAATATTTTTTTTTTTATTTAAGGTGGTGATGATGATGTGATGGGCGGTGTCCCAAAATATTTCATTTACCTACTTGGCTATCTCGAACCTAAGCCTACGCCGATTTCTGAAGGGCACGGGGAATTCCACGACTGCCCATAATATGGGCTGATAGTAACCTCATCAAACGTAAAGAATTATACGCTTAATAGGAACTGATTCAAAATAATTAATTTCGGCTTCTATCCACGTCTAACTTGGCGTTATCCTTTCGTAGGGTGCATTGCTCTTTGCACATGCCAGAGAGCGTGCCGCAGTTCTAGGGTGTAGGGAAGCTATTAGTAGCCTTAAGACTTTCAAGACTTCGTTCCAGTGCCTCGAGGGTACCAACAACGCTGCCCTTTCACAAAAAGTTCACGCTCACCAGAAAGTGAAGTCTTATCCTTCCAGCGATCTACCAAGAGCTCTTGCAATGGAAGGCAGAGCGGACTCTCATCGAGAAGTACCGGGCCATGTGGGTGGACACAGGGAGTCTGCACTGCAAACCGTCGGCCGTAGAATCTCGCAAGTTTTTACGCGAGTTGTGGGGAACCAAAGCACCTCAGACCAGCCGACTCAGAGTCCATCCAACTATGTCAACGGGAGAAGTGACAAAGAAAAAGGAAGTGAAGACCGTCTTTCACCTGCTCCAGCTTCAAAAAGGACCCGCCGCAGTACAAATTATGGTGAGGGGCCGAGCTCGATTTCGACGGGCTCTGTTGAGATAAATGGTGATGTCAGTGGCGCGTCTCTTCGGAAACGCGACTTTTCGATCCCGACACATCCACGACGCGTAAATTCGCTCTTTAGAGGGCCACAGAGGGCTCCGACTCAGCAGCGCGGTACTGGATCCCCTAGCTCCAACAACCACACTACAAGTTCACCAAGACCGCAAATCAACTGGTCACTTGTTCAAAGCAGGCCTGGAACGCGTATGCCTGCTCATGTTATTGTGGAGGCTTACAGAGAGGCCTTGGAATCCCGTGCTCTGCAGCAAAAGGTATCAATGCAGAAGCAGCAGCGTGAGATCGCGCGCACTAGAGCTACTAGTACTGCGGAAGATGAAACAATAATGACAGGTGGAAGTGATTTGATTCAGAAAGGGATGACCGGAGATGGGAGAAAAGCAGAGTCAAAAGCTCCGCATTTGCCAACATTGAGCGGCATCCCTTCCAGGACTGGCGTGCCGATTGTAAATGGCTTAAACCCAAAAGGTACGCCAATTGGTGCACTTTCTAAGTCCAATAATCGCGGAGGCCCTCCCAGGAGTATCAAAGGTGGTGTTTCTAAAGTGAAAGCCAAGGATCGAACGTCGAGAGCACGAATCCAGCTCCAGAGTAGACCAGTTGTCGACGTATCCGCACTCCCTGCGGATCGAAAGAAGTTACCAAACTATTTTTCTGCGAACTTTGACATTAGTGACTCCGACAACGACGAAATTGAGACTGAAGAAACCACGAAGGCTACTCCTACACCAATTTTGAAGCGACCGCAGGTTGAAAGCAGCAAGCTAAAAAATACCATTACTCTTAGCGAGCCGGTTAGTGCACTGAGCGGTGCCGTACCAGTGCCGGAATCGAAGGTTCAAGATACACCGAATGATAAGACGGAAACCCCTACAGAACATCACACGCCGAGGTTCTCGTTTGCAGCGAACCCAAGCAATGTTGGAGATCATTCAAATGATGCTAAACCGGTAAAGTCGAAGAATGACCAGAAACCCTCGTTTTCCTTCGGAAAAGCAGTTGAGAAAGAGAGCACCCAACCGGTTTCTGTGGCTTTTGGTACACGTAGTGATGGGTCTAAGTCATCATCTGGTGGCCCTTTTGCTACTGCAAAATCTGACTTTTCTGGCGATAACAAGGAAGGCTCTAGCAACAACACACAGAGCCCTACGTTTACCTTTGGCTCAAAACCGAGCGAAGTCACACCACAATCGTCTGATGCGCTCAAATTCTCGTTCGGTGCCCAAGCAACGGACAGTAAACGCTCTCATACCACCAGCCCGCCGACCAGTGAAACGAACGCGGCTCCTAAGATCTCGTTCTCATCCGGTAATACAGAACAATCTAATGCACAGTCGGGAGTTACATTTGGCGCCACCAAATCTACCACTTCACCACAGCCGAGTCAACATAAGCCAACATTTTCATTCGGCAGCAAGGCCACAACTAGCAGCCAACCTGAAAAAGCGGATGCTCATCCGACCATTTCGAAATCAGCTGAGTCCAGCTTGCCTCTTGCGGGTGCGTCTAAAACTGCAGAAACGAGAGCACCGCCCTTCAGCTTTGGTAGCTTCGGAAACCCGAGTCAAACGAGTGCCAACAAACCGGATGAGAAACCCCAAAACCCAACCACACCTGCGACTAGTACTACTTTCTCGTTCGGGGCACAAGTAGCTGAGAAAGCTGATACTCCGAACCCGGCCCCCGGTTTCTTGTTCGGCAGCGGGGCATCGGCTCCTTCCTTCGGTGCTGGGATTACTAAACCTGCAGATAGCGGCCTGAAAACTGGGTTCACGTTCGGGGCACCTAAGGATGCAACTCCCGCTACAAACGGGTCGTCAACAAATGGTACTACTACGGAATCGAATGGGACACCTGCCGTCAAAGCTCCGTCGAATGGCGCACCCTCTTTTGGTGCAACAGGGAGTTCATTCAATTTCGGCGCACCGGAAAGTGGCTCATCGGGCTCTACGGCGAGCAGCATGTTCGGTACTACTGCTCCGCCGGCCGCTAAAGCACCTGCGATTTCGTTCGGTGGAATTTCCAGTCAACCCGGTGCCCAGCCAAGCACACAAGCTGCCAGCGCGATGAATTTTGGAACCGGCTCGTTGTCTGGCGTGTCAATGGGTTCTTCCAATGCCGCCGGCAATTCAGGAAGCATGTTCGGAGGCACGTCAAAACCGAGTTCGTTCTCCTTTGGTGCACCTTCCTCATCTAGTGCACATACGCCTGGCGTCGCGGGCACAACTGTCAACTTAGGTGCAAATACTACTGGCAGCACAGGCGCGTTTCAGTTCGGAGCTAAGCTAGGTGCGCCAGCCGGCTCCCAGTCGTTGTTTGGCGCTAATGGCACAACCAATACACCAGGTTCGCCAAACATTATCCCCAACGCGCACAGTGCAGTCACTACCGCGCCCACAACGGCGTTCTCATTTGGCGCGCCTGCCACCAGCGCGCCAACTGGAACCACCCCATTCATATTTGGTGCACAAGCGAACCAGGCTCAGCCCCAGACATCTGCCAGTGGTGCGCCGGGAAGCTTCCAGTTTGGTGCGCCTAACACTCCGGGCAGTGGATTTGGCGGTGGATTTGGCGCTCAGACTCCTGGAGCCACTGGATTCGGCTTCGGTGGCAATGCCGGAAGTATGAGCTCGCGAGAGTCTACACCCGGTGTTGGTGGCCGTAAAATGGCACAGGTCAAGCGCCGCCTCAAGAAATAGAGAATATCCGAAATCACCAGGTTTATATAATTTTGTAACAGTAAAGAAGTTCCTTGGGTGTGATAAAAGCACACAAGTTAAGCAAAGTCTATCAATAAAATCTGTAATTACATCTAAGCGCCGAATTCTTCCTTGTACTTTTCCATGGCCTGAATTTGGTCAGTGCTAAGTTGCGGTCTCACGACATCTATGATATCCGAGAATGTCACAATGCTGAAAACTGGGACTTCCAGCTTCTCAGAAACTTGTTGCAGGGCAGATTTAGAGGCACCAGGCAACTTTTCTTGGCGGTCAACAGCCACAACGATACCGGCTACAATTCCACCGGCCTCGGTGATGAGCTTGGCAGCCTCGGAAATTGCCGTGCCCGCAGTAATGATATCATCAATTATCAACACACGACGTCCTTTGAGAGGGGCACCAACCAAATTTCCACCTTCCCCGTGATCCTTGACCTCCTTGCGGTTATACGCGTACTCGAGATCACCCTTCTTTGGATCGATCTCGGCGATTTTCGCCACTGCCAAAGCAGCTAGCGAGATACCCTTATAAGCAGGACCAAATAGAACATCAAATTCCACATTGTGCTCTAGGATAGTTTTGGCATATGCTGTAGCAAGTGATGATAGTACAGATCCACTGGAGAACTTACCGAGATTGAAGAAATACGGGCTCTGGCGGCCAGATTTTAGTGTAAAGCTGCCAAACGTAAGTGCATGAGACTTGATAGCGGACTCAATGAAAATCTCTTGGCGTGACGGCAGCATGATTGGGCAATGTCGAGTAAAATTGTTTCTTTCCCAAGTTTGAAATTTCAATGACTGGCTCAGTACCCTTTGCCCAATTCTATAGACTCTTTGCGATTGAGTAAAACGGTTCAAGTTGCAAGCGGGATCAGTGGTATTTAATATATATGTATATATATCAAAACGTTCAGTCGTGTTTAATTTTCTTCTTGAATCGCAGTGATAGATTAGAGGAGTTCGCCAACTGTCGGGTATTCTTATTGCTTTTCACTCCCATGAAAAACACCCAACCTGAGGTTAAGCTTCGTTCACTCTTGGCCAAATCCCACCGTTTCTTCGACTGCAATGCCTAACTTCTTCATCAACGTGTCGAAATCTTTGTAGGGTGGCAGGTCGACTCGGTTGAAGCACGTATGCGACTTCGGAAGGTACCGTGAATCACCCGCGCGCTCAATAGTAAAGCGACGAGGTCCATCAGAGCCCTGTAAGTCTTTGAAACCATTAACAGGAATACGCGATGTACCAGTGGTAAATTGGAGAAGGCGGGACTTCTGTTCGGAGTCCCATGTTCGGATGCATTTCCAGAACCACTGGATCACCTCATCATTTTCTGAATAGCCCCTGTAGTCAGTGTGACGTTTCCAGTCGTCCACATCAATCTCCGAAATACCGCCAATGAGTAGCTCCAACTCTCGCTCATCAAAGACGTTCACAAGGTCCTCCGGGATCAGCTCGTTGAAACCAGTCTTGAAAGCTTTGAACTGCTCGCGCACTCTCATTTCGATTTTCCACTCAGTGACAAGTTCCACGTATTCCAGTTTATTTTCATTCGTAACCTCGATGTTTCGTCCGTTAGGCTTTAAGTCGAGTTCCTGCATCTGACCGAAGTTATCATCCTCAACACTGAATGTCAACTCCAGAACGTCCGTGATGTCGTTATCCAACATCCACTCCAAGTTCCTATGGAACTCAGCGTCTACGCCTTCCATGTCCTCAGCTACGACCTTTTTATCCAGGATCATCTTATAGAAAGCTCCAATGAAGAACGCATCCAAAAAGCGACGGTGGAAGACAGCCAATCCAACTACACGACCGATAAATTTGAAATAGTTCAGATGCTCTGGGTTGATTCCCGAATGAGGGTTAATTTGGAGAGTGTAGTTGTCATGTGCTGAGTATTCAAACAGTCCATAGAACGGGTTGAACATCTCGTGAGACAGTAAGAAGAAATACTCACGCGACACTCCGCCATAATCCAGACCTTCTTCGCCATCAAATTTGATCATCAGTCGTTGCTTCAGATCTTGAGGGGTTTGACGCATGATCTCCTGGTAGGAGTCTTCGAAGATGTGGTCACGACGAACCTTGATATGACATTGTCCTGGCAAAATTCGCAAAGCGGGCTGGCTGCGGAAATAGATAAGTTTTCGGCGGAAGTCGCGCTTGTACTGCGGCACATTCTGGTCCAGTGATGACGGGAGTCGAGGATCGTCCCAGGTAGTGGTCTTTGTGTTATGGTCAACAAAATAAACGCGGGCAGTGTTTGTCAGTCGCATTTCCCAGCCACTGGGCAAAGGCCCTAACTGAGATACAGGCTGTTGCTGGATCGTGGAACCTTGAGCATTAGGACCGTATAGACGGATGTACTGCTGTCTCCGGGGATCAACCCAGGTTGTAGTCCGGGTATTGTGATCAACGTAGTATGGCCGACCCTCGGGCGTGACTCGTTGCTCCCAACCCGGAGGTAGCTCGCCGAGACCAGCGGTGGTAGCACCAGTGTTCATCACTTGGGTGACATTAGTACTCGAGTTACTAGTGGACGAATTTCCACTACCTGTGGTCCCTGCAGCGGTAGCACTAGCACTAGTACTGTTTGCGGTACCTGTGGTGTTCTCTGGTAGCGTTCGAGCCTGTTGCTGGCGGCGCTCAGCTTCTGCCGTGGAATTACGTTGACGCGCAGCTCGCTCACCAGCATCATTTGCAGGACGCGTCCATGTAGTGCTGCGAGATGAGTGATCGACGAAGTACGTACGGCCGAGATTATCGGTACGGCGCTCCCAGCCGGCAGGAAGTGGCCCGAACTGATCTTCAAAGGGTGAAAGATTAGTCGTGGGCGTAGGATTTCCACGTGCAGCAGCACCAGCTGCAGCAGGGGCACCAGCACCAGCTGCAGCAGCTGAAGCTGCAGCACTTCCACCAGGGTTTGTACCCGTCGTGGTACTAGAACTGGCCGTCGCCGCCGGCGTGGTAGGTGTAGTACTGTTGGTACTAGTGGCAGAGGTAGTAGCGCCACTGGTTGAAGTATCACCACTAGCTGAAACAGACATGAGCAGTCTTCCCGATACCGGCTGAGAATCGTTGGATGACTTTTTCAGATCCCGTGTGACCATATTCTCACCACCAGCCTGTAAGTTAATGAGGTCAGCCACAGCCACATTGATTACACCCAAAAACCCCTGATCCTTCTTCTTAAACTTTTTGTGATCGAAAACTTGAAGAGCCAGTTTCGAGGTGGGTGTAGCTCGTACCACGAAAGTTTCGTTCCAATACGGGTTCAACGTCTTTTTGATGACACTTGTTGTTTTAGTTTGACCGCCATCGACAGTAAGCACCACGAACGGGTCGGGGCTGCGCAGTAGATCGCGCTTGTAAAGAGCGTCAGCGGCTATCACCGTCACTTTCAACTCGGATGCCCCAGCAGCCATTGTTGCACTTGGTTTCCCAGTGGAGCAGTTGTTATGGCGCGAGAATTCTTGGTACTTCGGTGGTTACCGGGATGTACAATAGAAGGTGGTGATATAGAACTGTCGTAGCTATCGACCGGAATCCAAGCAGAGCCAGCAAGGTTCTGATGGGTGGGAAAGGGGAGGTGAAGCTAGATGGCGACGCTTGAGCATAACGGCTGGGCAGGGTGTGTGTCCACCCAGACATGGCCATCGTCCACCTGACAGCCCAACCTGCTTGGAAGCCATATATGCCCACGACCCTCCATAACTCACGCACTACGATGGTTTTTACACCCATAAACCCCCGCTTACACTCTAATAGTTGAGCTATGCAACAAGCGGCCGAGTAGTATACCTTTTTTTTTTTTTTTTTATTTTTTTTTTTATTATTTTACACATACTATTGCATTCTTGATTCCGGATCCATACAACCATAGGTGGACGGAAGATGTAATATTTATTAGCGACAAATGAAATACGTTAGTTTCTCTTGCCATCTAATGGCATGAAGTTTGGATGTCAATCCTAAGGATGTGTGCTATTCGTTCGTTCTGACCTGTTCTCTGTAACTTTAGTATCGTGTAGGGTTATACGACCCATCCGGTTAGGGCCTGCGAAAACATTCTTATCAGATTATATTTATTCTCGACGGTTATTGCAATGCCGGTTCTAACACCATTCATCATTGAAGAGACTAGCCTATACATTCAAAACTAGATGTTCCCATAAAATATATTCGACTACACATAGGATCACCATATACATCAGGCCTTCCCAGTGCAGCGCCACTTGGTGCGAATTTGCAGCAGGGTATTTGATCTCAACAAGCACGCTATGAAACAAACATCATGCAATTAAACCCGTACGGTCTTGACGGAAATCCCCGGTTTTAAAATATGGAAAGCTCGCTAGACCGGTTCAAGATCTTGAGACTTACCTAATACTCAGCTTTGAACTGGCGACTACACAACCGAGAGTATACAGATGCAAGCTGTCGATTCAACACCACGCGGCCGAGGTTGGCAGAGCCCCATCAATCTCAATTGTTCGATATGCCCTAAGCCTGAACACTGTAACCCTGAGAGGAGGCGTTGGCCCTGGTAAACGCGATATGTGTGTAAGCTTGACTCGGGACGGCCGCGACCCGCCGGCAGGCCGCTGCGATGGGCCGCTTGCCAACCAGACAAACCGTCAATCACGCGATGAATACGACACTGATGCGTCGATGTCTAAGGTGTAGATCTAATTGGAAATACCAAAAAGGATATACCAACTTCACACTATAAATTGCTGTACTAGTCGTTGTTTCTGTGGCAAGCACATACCAATGAAGCGGCACCGGAAACTCCTCAAATCATGGGTCCAGCGCGGCACAACACCCTAACAGACCTTGTCCGAGTTGACGCACTGTTCGCTGTAGGGGCTCATTGGGTAGAGGTGGGGGCAAGTCACTAATCTCACAGTCTCACAATCAGGGCAAGAGAGGAGGTACGGGTACTGATTCAGGGCGGATGTAGTTTTGGCCCTTGTTTGCCTGCGAGCGACATTCATGTAGACAGCGGAATAGGGTCAAGATTATTGAGTTTTATATCATACTTCCGGGTTAGGTCGATGGCGCCTAGACTCCTGGCGTCACTTCCAACTAAAGCTAAGATCTGCCAGCTCCGCAGCTCGGCTAGATCTGGATCACGGAGGACACCAAACGTGATAGATCGCTTGTATTGCAGATTCAGGATGAGAGAAATACGATAATATTTACGACGACAATAGACCGATTTATATTAATTTGTAGTTTATTCGTTAGGTAACAAACTCTCGCTAAAAGATCTACTTTAGAGGGACTTAAATTTGAACAATGAAAATTAATAGACATAAATAAAATAACTGAATTACGGGATGTGTGCATTTAGCTTAGCGATCCTCGTAGTTTGCACGGATCATAGATCGGTTTTACTCAGTCGAGATCGCTTACATTCGCCATGTCGCTGTCCATATCCATATCAGCGTCCGAGTCTGCGAGACCAGGACTTGTTGCACTCATTTGACCGCCGAGAGGATCGAGGATAACACCATCTTGTATATCGACCGGGTCCTCCTCTGCCACACCTGGACGCGGAGTATCCCAGGATGTGTGCTCGCCAGGCGAGAAGCTACCGCTGGCTGTGCCAGGATCGGGAACTTCGATATCCACAATACTGCCACCAAATATGGCGTTGGGGGTATTCACATCACAGGCAGGCTTCTTGAAGTGATCCTCATACCTTTCGTCAGCCTTCGTCGCTTTAGCGAGTTCTTCCTCTTCTTTCGCTTTCACGAGAGTATCTGTTTTGAGATCCGGAACTGAAGAGACAATCGAGTCTGGTGCGGGAGGGGGCGAGGGAGACCGGGTTGGTGATAAAGCAGCGGGCGGAATACCTGTAGGTGAAGCACTAGTTAACTGACCTGGGCTTGTAGCTTGATCTGGACTGCCGTTAACAGGACTCGGGGCTCCAAGGACAGGGGAACCAGCCATAGGACTTGCGATATCACTAGGCGAAGCAGCAGCAGCCCGGACAGCAACGACGTTAGGCGCAGTTAACAGTTTCGCCTCGTCAGCATCGACCGCCGTAGACGGTGGTGCGCAGAATACGGTCTGTCTGGCCTCAGCAGCACGTTCATCATACACTTTGCGTGATGCCTTGACAGTTTGCACCAAAGTTTGTTGCGAAATGCCCGAATCCATAACACTGAGAAGTTCGATGAGCATCTTGACAAGAGGCTTAGTGGCGCGGCGCTTGTATAGCAAGCAAGCAGACATCAATAAAACGGCATTGATTGCCCGATTCTCCGGCGCGGGTCCCTGTCCAGACATATGCTTGTACAATGCGTGGAGGTATTCGACTGAATCATTCATGAACTCAAAGTTTTCCAGTCTCAATTCAGGTAGAGGCTTGTCCTTCTCGTTACTCGCACAGTCACACAACCACACCACGACAGCTGAGATGTACACCATGGCAGACAGGAACATATGGTTACCAGCTAATGAATTGCCGGCTATGGCCTGATTCCACATGAGATATAACGTAGAAGCACTGACCATTCCCTTGGCTTCGTCAGTCTGGATCCAATTTCTGTACAATGGCATGTACAAGTAATCCAGGAGCATTTGTAGCGATGTCGACTGATGGGCTTCCAGCCATGACTTGAGATTTGCTGTTACTTGAAGCACAACGGGTAGGTCCTCATTCACGAAAATGAAGCTGGAGTAGTGACACAGAACAATAACCAGAGCGTATTGTGGGACCCCACGGTGTTCAGCATCATGTTGCGTCACATCAAACTCCTCCGTAAGAGGAAGACTCGAGGATCCACCAAGCTGTAGAATCCTGTCTGTGACGTTGCCATACGCCGCGCTGAAATAATGAAACCATACATCAAGTCCACGGTACAAACGGGCCTGTAGTTGACGATTGAACTTTGAGAAAACACCAGTTGGGTTATCAGGGTCAGTACGGCTCTGAATGACGGCCTGTAGCATATCATCGCTATGCGGCACCAACCCACTCAACTTCCCTACAATAGTAATCAGCCCGTGTGCAACAACCTTGAGCGCGAATCGACTCCACGGCGCGCGAACTTGCGGCGGCGGATGCTCAGGTTGACCCATATCGTCGGTTTGAGCCATGCGAGGGAAGCGGATAAGCGACTTGATCAAGCCGAGGTATGGGACATTCGCCACGACACCAGACTGTCCGAAGATATGGAAAAATTCCTTAACTCCGTTAGCTTGCCAAGCAGGCTCAGGGCATACCATGTGAATATCCATGTTAAAAATGGATACAGGATTTGGCTTCGGTGTGGCTAGCGTCGCGATAGCATCGGAGTATAGCGCGAAATGAACGACGCGCTTCACCGACTCTATAAGCGACCACTCGCGCCATTGCGCATCACGGTCCGCGCCTTGATGGAATAGATAGCCTTCGGTGCTAATAGTAGCCCAGATGGGTTGATGCTTGGATGGCGTGCTGAACTCACCAACGTGTGGAACAGCCGACAGAGCTTTGTTCAGGAAAAGATTCATGGCGTAATTTCCCGGCGAGGTTTTGTTACCAGCGCTGGTTGATGCCGATGACGCGCCACAGAATAACTGTGACCCATCACCCATCACGATCAATCCTTCGTACCGCAGTAACAAACTGAAGGCCTGCAAAACATTGACACTAGGCAGGTCAAGCTTGCTCGGAGCCAAGTTCATAGGGACCTGAGACAGGGACTCATACACGTACAAAAATCCTGGGCCATACGCACGACGCGCAGCTGCTGCCACCGCAGGGTCTTCACTTAGAGCCATTCCGACCAGCGCCAGTACAATAAGTAAACTGAAGTGGACGTTGTTGGGATCAAATGTAGCCGGGTGCAAAATGTAGGTAATCGGTTCCGCCATTAGCAGCGCCGTTTGAATCCAGTCACTGACCGCATCTAGAGATTCTAGTTCCATGGATGATTCACGCAGAACAGAGAGAACAGCCTCAGCTCGATCAGGGCTTAACGCCTTGGTCATGTTGGGGTAGTGCAGTAGAAAATCTGCGTTGTGACCTCTGTCATAGTCGCATCCTACGGTTTTCATTGACGCGACCTCACCAGACGCGCGGGCTCCTACGAGCTTTTCAGCAGCCTCTGCACTAGTTTTCAGGGTCGAGCCATTGTCAGACTTGTCACTCTCGCGCGGAGCGCCACCACCACTCATCATAAGACCGGACTTTATAGACGAAGCAGACTCGATGGATGGCACAGAATCAGTGATCGTGGACGTTCCTGAGAGAGAGCCCGTAACGGTAGAGGAACTGGCCTCACTTGAACGGTTCCTACCCAGGGCACCAGGCTTGTTGAGAGGAACGCTTCCACTGCTCCGGCGAGGTGCTAGAGGTCCTTCTCGGAAATCCTCCATTCTTAGCTGGTAAGCCTCCACTGCATCCGAGTACCACCGATCGTAGCCAAGTTTCGCTTTGTCGGTTTCAAATATGTCGTCGAAAAACCATGCGAACCGGGCGTCACCACTAACACGCGCAACTATATCTGTCGGGGAGCGCTCCTTCTCAGCGCCAGCACTGGAGGTAACGCTATCGATGCCATTGTGGGACATAGATGCAGTGATGTCTTCGAGGCTCTTTGTAGCAACTAGAGGTCTAACGGGCGATCCAGCGCCAAATTGGGCTTCATAATTACTACCGCCATCGGTGACGAGAGGTTTTTGCTTCAAAGGATCATCTTGCTCGCGAAGCTCGATAAGCGATGGATTCTCGGCCATATCGCGGCGCAGGCGGTCACCTACTAAGGACGCTGTACTCGATCCATCGGCGTCTGAGCTAAAGTCATCGCTTGAGCCATTTTCGGATCTAGAGGATGCGCTGATAGTCGACGCCAAACCTAGAGACACGCCGTAGCTGGAGAATCTGCCAGCCTCGCTCTGGGTATCGTACCTTTTCATGAGATTGTTTAGAGCATCCGAAGTTGAGCTGTTAGATGAGGCCAGACTTGGAAGCCGCCCATAACGAGACCCATTTTGAACAGCCACCATCAGTGATCCCGCGGTGGAACTAGGGCCAGAGCCGCCAGAGGTTACAGAAGGAGCTGCTTGCCATGCTGAGTCCATATCGGGACCAGTTGAGCTAGTAAGTCCCCCACTCATCATAGCCGCAGGGTCACCATACTCTAGATCGATGCTAAATCGACCACGATTTGTATCATAGTAACCATAGGGGGGAGCACTGCCGAAATTTGGTTCACCACCAGGACCAACCATTCCACCGGATCCAGCTGCACCCATAGCTGAGCCAACCGTTGAACCGTTAATGACGCCGGTCGCAAACAGAGGTCTATCGGTTGCTCCGGGAGTACCGATATCAGGGCGTCCAAGACCCGTGCGACTTGCCCCAGATCCTACGCCAAGCCCATGTCCATAACCATCGCTGTGTTGCCCAAACTGGCCAGGGTGACCGAGTCCACCAGAGCCAGCAGAGCCTCCAGCACTACCTCCGCTGATGGAAAGGCCTCCCGGGCCTGGTCCGCTGAGATGTAAAGGTTGTTTTATTGGCGGCGCATAAATTGGCAGCCCGGGCTGTTCGTACTCATCATATCGTCTCCGCGAGGCCAGCTCGGAGGAGTAATTGAAGCCTTGCTGCTTTGCAAGCATGGCAGGGTGAATACTTTGGTTCAGGTTTGAATTAGCTAAACCAACGTCACCGGTGGGTCCCAAATCAGAAGATGATGCTTGCGCGAAGGCAGAAAGGTCGTAGTCATTGACGCCACCATATGGCATGCTACTATTTTGTGACTCGTGCTGTTGTCTAAGCTGCTGCTGTTGGAGGTGCTGATGCTGCTGAAGGCGGTGTGTTTCCTGCTGATGATGCTGCTGGAGCTGTAGAAGTTGGTGGTTCTGCTGCTGGCGTAATGCGGCAAGCTGTTGACCATCATACGGATTGTTGTTCAAAAGGTTCTGGGGTAGTTGTGTCATCGATCCACCTCCAAAAGAATCCCATTCATCTGGATTACTAGCAGATATACCATTACTGGAGCTAGTGGCGATGCCCAACTGGCCAGAGCTGCCATTGTTTGATGCACCCGAACCGTTTCCAGCACCATTCAACATGGCATCGGCCGAGCCCAATGATTCACCCAACTGAGAAAATTGACCCATTTGACTTTCGTAGTTTGCTTGTTCAACTTCATGAGTAACACGGGCATGGCGCTTCGTAGTGAGATGGTTGTCATACAAATCTTTCCGCGAGAAGTGCCGATTACATTGCACGCACATGAACGGCTTCACTTTCAGGTGATTCGTAGCATGGCGCTCCAAGTAGTCACGCCTGTTGAACACCTTATCGCAACCAGGATGTGTGCACCAGAACTGTTTGTGTTCTGAGCCCCGCATCGTGCCTGGGTTGAGCACTAAGTTGTGTATTTCGGCGGTTAACGCGGAGACGTACTACTACGCCGCTGTGATTTGTAGTGTAACCCGAAATTAATAAGGGGGATGCGTTTCTTTCAACAGGGAACTAATCGTGACACTTAAGCAGGGTGAATGCCAATTTAGGACTACACAAAGGTCGCTTATTTGTTCAGATCGGTAATGGCTCCGAACAAGAAAAAATAAGAGGTCAGCTTCGTCTTCAATTAGATTTCAACTCAAGGTGACAAGTGCGATCTGGAATATCTTGACTAGTGGCGTGTAATCTCAACGGACGAATTAATTCCTAAGTATTAACTCCGCTCTCTCCTGCTCTCAATGATTTCTAATTCTGTGAAAATACAGAAAGATAATGTTGTAGTTGTTCAAAAACGTGGTTAACGTCGAAACAGATCGCGTTGATTGTTATAAGTCTACGTATATATGGATACCGTTTCCCTCTACATTTCTGACAGCTCGCATTACCCAAGCAAAAAGTCCCTTCCATGCAGCTGAAACCCTCTACAGACGACACGCGGGAGGCGTGGGCACGGGCCTGGCAGTGGACTCGGCCCCGTACCCTGAAACTGGCGGGGGAAGGGGTGACGGGTTGAAAGCCTGAAGTTCACCCAAGCCTGTGATGCATGTTTGAAGATGTGTAGTCTAGTATCACCCGAATCTTGTTCGGTCGGTGCCGAAGATTGAAGGATATCTGCTGTGCAAATGATTCTCGCTTGACTCAAGGATAATCATTTTTTCATGTGGCATTTCAGAAAACACGTCTGGCTACCCTGGGTCTATCTGCTGTCACCCTCGTCCCACTAAGGTGCGTTGGACCCTAGAACAGTCATAATTCACCCTAGTGCCACGTTTGTACCCTACAAACTGGTTTGCCGTTAAACCTCGCTATCGCTCCGATCCCCTTTCCCGAGCGCCTCCCATGCCCCCTCATCCCACAGTGAGATATTGCACAACACGTCACGTGGGACACAGATGTGAACTCTTCAGTGGTTAGAAATACCGCAAAAATAAGTGACAGCTGCGGCGATCATGCACTGCGCCTTTTTTTGACAGCTCAGATTTGACAGCAAACTGCGGCTTTTTATTGTCTTTAGAGGATCGGCATTATTATGCCTGAAGTATCGATCGCACCCGGATGTAACCCGCAGAAAACGGTTGGGAAGTCTGTATCCGGGGCTCGCCACGAGTTTAAGGAACCACGTGCATACGGATGCCCACCCATTTTTGCCGCACCTGTAATCATATTCGAATTGATGTGGTTATAATCTAAAACAGATTGCGACTGGCAAGTTTCACCAGTTTATCTAATGATGGTAAAAGTTTTCAGATACTGTACGATAAGTACTTAGCAGAATGTGAACGTATGTTAGGGGCTAACTGCAGTAACCGCGCAGACTTGAGCTGTCAAACTTGCATATGCATCTTTGAGAAGCCGATTTAGAAGCGTATTGATGACTCATGATCGGGTTAGGTAGAACCGTGATAAGACTTACAGCATCATCCACCTGCCCAAGGGCCCCACCAAAATCCCGCTAAGAAAGAGGCCGAGGTAATGCGTGCGGCGGCTGTCAGATATGAATCCGGGTAATAAAAGTGCGGCATTATCGACTGACTTTTGGCATCGGCCCTGCGCGATTTCTTGGGTATGATATGCATATATTGTGAGTACCGCTCATAACTTTTACTAAATAACCTAACAAGCTGTTGGACCAGTATACAAGCACATCTTACACTACCTGTAAGTAAATACTGTTTCTTATGAATACGTAAGGTTAGGCTTTGTGCAATGGATTGCCACCCTAACATACCACGGAATGTGCGGCGCTAACTTCGCCGACATGGCTGGGGTAATGTGCGTCATTTTACTGCTTGCATATTACCTAAGCGTTCAGGCGTATGGTTTGTTCGATCGTGGGCAGGTGCTACATGATTTGATGCGTGCGGCTTGAGCTGTTTAACGTGCATTGACTAAAGCCGCGTGCGGCTCTATTGTAAACCCACCCAGTATGCGGGTTAAGGAGCGTGCGGCGTCGATTAAAGAGCGTGCGGCTCTTTTGGAAAGGTGTTCCATGTGAATCATTTCTATGTGAGCGAAGGAGTTATAATAGCTTGCAACATGGATAAGAGAAATGAATTTTTCTATTAGTTCAAGTTTCGGTAACTTCAACGTAGGTTTGAATTATAATCATACTTATTTCGCATGGCTTCTGTATATTGGATTGGTGCGCTACCTGTTTGTCTTCATGGCTTGCTTCCCTCCATCCTCGGATGCCAACCCTTTCAGCTCCCATCGGAGGTAAGACTTTCGGATTTGATGTAAAACCCTGTGGTCTCTCAATGTACCTACCCTTCTTCAGCTATCACTGCCGATATCGGCATCATGCCTATGTATGAATCGAAGGGATTATACGCCTAAATTAGACGAACTCAACCGAAGGCTCATTAAAGGATGCTTTGTCGTGTCATAAGTACTTTAGTACATATTTGAGGATATAACAGATAATCCAGTCGATACGACTATTAAGTGAACTTCTTCGTATCGACAAAGTTTCCGCAGTAAGGATATTTAGAGGCGAAAAACTCCGCCCATTGATCAAGTGCTGACATTTCCTCAGTGGTCAGATCACTTAGAGTATCATTGGGCTGATCAATAGGCGTGAGCATATCTTCGTCAAAGCTATGCTTTGCCAGTCCCCGCGAGGCGTCTCGACCCGCGAATGTAGCATACGGCCCACCTGGACCATAATGGTTACCTCCAGCAGTCACGTCATAGACTTTCCCCTTTATTGCCATCAATATATGGGGATCATCGCGTCCATTGTACTTTTGTAACGACGCTGGAGTGAAGTCTTGAATCTCAATCGCTTGAACCTCTTCCAATGGCTCCTCTTCTTGAAAATGCAGATATGCCTTGTAAATGCAATACACCGCGAGCAGTAGAAAGACCCAGCTGTACATAGTGTTTGAGACGGATCCAGAGAGTCCCCAGGTGCTGGATCAGATTTCGCGAGCGGGGTTGACGCGGCGATACACGGCCCGAAATGAGGGTTAATGCCTGTGTACGAGAATGTCCAGTGAACATGGAGGCTTAGTCACAATAGATTTCTAAAGACAGGAGTTTCAGTAACGTTAACATTTATAATTTATACAATATATTATATTATTCTATTATTATTCTATTCTATAATTTCTATTATTATTATTATTATTTTTTCTCTCCGTGATATGATTATAGACTTATGATAGATTCGAGAATGGATCTGATATCTCAACTCAAGTGGATGCTCCTGCTCAAACTCATGGCTGCTAAAATGAATTCTTTCGCTTGACGACTTCAAGAGATCATTATTCAGCCTCTGACGGTGCAAGCTGAGCCTTACAATAAATGTCGCGGTTTAAAGAAAATGTATTATATAATACGAGGTACGATTTTGGCCTAGTTGAAAATTTGCCTGATGTGCTACTTCCACCTGGCGGGGAGGGGGTAAGATAAATTCGTTTGATAGTGAAATATGTATAATTTAAATGATCTTATTGCTTAGGTGGTTGATATTGCGCATCAACATGCTATCTGTTCTTCGTTCTTCTCTCAACCTGTGAGAGGTAGTGTTAGATGGAAGATGATCTTAGTAGTCGAAATCACCTAGTCGCATAGCCAGAGATCTAATGTGTGCCTCAGCATCTTGCAATGACTCCATAAGATCTTCCCATGATTTGTACATCAGCGAATCTTGGACCCCTGGAAGTACGCCTGACATTAAGTAGTGCTTTGAATCATATCTCGTAGGGCCCATAAAGTGATTCTTGTACCAATTTCGGTTCGGTAAACCTTTAATGTCAATGAGCGACTTGATTGCCTCTGCTGCCAGATCATTCCAACGGTGCCGCATATGAGCAACCGGCATCATCTCAACAAGATCGCCTGTTTCTTCATCAGCATGCATTAGTTTGAATTGCATCCAATCTTGAAAGGCGCGGTCACGATACTGGCTCCGGTTGATCACAGAATGACCAGCAGTGTATAAATTCTTTACTGCGGTCCGCAATGCATGATCGACATGAGCGTTATTCTCTGTTTCTGCTCGTGCCAATTCTTCATCAGCTGCAGCATCAGCCGCATCATCAGCGTCAACATCGCCATTATTGTCGCTCAGATACAATTTTCCGTAACGTGACTCGATGCGGCTTTTAATGAAGTTCATGTTCCTCAGGACGGATAATCCTAGTCCCTTGAAGTCATACGGAATCATTGGTGCATCTGCCAGCTCAAGTGCAAGACCAGCTACAAGTTCAGCCAGGGCAGCATGTCGAGACCAGTCCGGATCACCGAAGCGCTCCATCCAGTCGAGCGAGTCATAGCACGAATCAATAGGTACTGCACCATCTGGATCTACCCAACCAAGTTGGACAGTTGGAACGCCTGTATGGGCATCAAACGCGATGTGGTTGCCAAAATTCGGAATTGGTATGAAGCTGTCTTCGGAGACATAATCCATTAGCGTCTTTGGTTTCCCCCCATTCTCAACATCTTTCGATGATCTCGAGTTGATTCCATCTTTGGCTCCATCAATCATACGATTGCTTACGCCCCGGTCTTCGAATTCGACACGTTTGAGAGCTGCAGCCAGATCGATAATGGGATTGCCTCTTGCTTGTAGCTTTCCTCCAGATATACCAGCATCCAGATCAATATATGCCACGCCCTCCTCACTGAGACTCTTTGCCACACCTTCTACCCATTCAGTGGCACCCGCGAAATTGTGCGAGGTGCCATCCCACAGCGCAAAGTATATTGATCGAAGAGGTTGCCATCGTTCACTGCGGCGAAGAGCTGAGAATATTCTTGCTACCTCAAGTACCACATTAAGTCCGGCTAACTGAGAAGCACCATAGCACATGGCGTCAATCCTAGCGCCAATCACAACTACGCGGTCCGCTTCTTCACGACCTTGAAGATGACCGAATACATTAGCAATTTGATGACGTGATTCTGCAATAGGATGAGTTGACAGGTGAAATTCATGGTCCCAATTAGGACCAGTGTACCACTCACCGACGTCGGGTACGCCATTGTTTCCCCAAGATTCACCAGAGTGACCATCCGTCGGAGCACCACTGTCGCTAAACATGAGTCTACCGTACCCCTTAAGAGATGTCAGCAGTCGTTCTGCGTCATGCCAAGAAATCGCTGCAACAGGAATAGTGGCAATATACGCTTTGTCAAGGTCTAACTGCATACGATCCGAGCTCGGCCAACCAGGGCTTAGAATATCACCAGGATATATTGCCGGCCATCCTAAGCTAGCTTGAGGAATCGCGTCATGCGGATAATCACGCCCATCAGGCCAGCTAGCTTCGCCTGCATGTTTTTCAGCCATAAATAGGACACCCGCAAGTCCATGCTCTTGAGCACGAAGCGCCAGCAATCCCGGGCTTTCATTTCCTAATTTAACAATGCCTATAGCACCTTTCAGGCCATTAGCAGACCCAGATTCTCCGCTTCCGCCACCCGCTTCATTAACCGACTCTTGAATAGACTCTTTGACCACAGTAAAGTCCTCTTCCTGAGCAAAGTTCAAATATACCAAAGGCCCTGTAGCATCTCCTGGAACCACCAATGCCATTTGAGTCGGCGGCTGTACTTCACTTGCCTGGTCATGCGTCGGCGCGGTGCCTTCTGTGAGATTCGAGGCGAATAAGACCTCGCCCGTTTTGCGTACTCGAAGTTCAGCCAGGGTGTGGTTGCCATGACTTAAAAAGACATCATGTCGATCAAAAAGAGCCGGTAAGCCTAGACTTTCGAATGTATCATGAACGAAGTTCGCTGTGGCTTTGTCTGCCTGAGATCCGGCCAGGTGGGGCATCTTTGCAAGGAATTGAGTCGATCCCTGAAGGCGGCTACTACTTACTTCGCTGCGAATGAATTCCAAGAGCCTCTCGTGATTTTTTAGCGCCGGTAATGAGCCTTGGTCAGTGAAATACATTGAGTTGATAACAACCAAAGCAACAGCCACCACAGCGAGAACTGATATGCGCTTAGCTACGAGGGGGTTCATAATTCTGGAAACGCGCTCCTCTATCTTAGAAGATACGCGTCGCCATATTTCAAACACGGGATCCACTACTCGGCCAACTGAGCGGGTAATCCGCACTGATCCAAAATGTTTTAGCGTGCCCAACCAATTTGACACGCCACCAGAGGTCACATCATCAACGTCAACCTCCTCAATATCGAACTCCGTCGCTGGGAATTCTGTATCGCCATCGTCTCCATTGTCACCGTGAGCCGCAGGATCATGAGGTCCATCAGCCGGGTGCAGGCGCGGACGTTGAGGGGGGGTGTATTCCGGCGGCCGTTCCCGCAACAACCGCTGAGCAGCTTGTCGGTCAATATTCGGCATGCTAAAACTAGCTGAACAGGCGCGGCTGTGGGTGGCTGACTCCTTGGGATAGAGGCACTGGGGTGGTGTTGGGCCAGGTTAGGGAGATAAGCCCTTCACGCGGCTGATAGTAGAAATAAACGAGATCTAAAGGTGCTCCAAAGTCTTCGAGTAAAATGTTGTATACAGGATGACAAAAAATACCCACTGGGTGGTACTCAATATTGATCAAATCGGTCTGGTTACATTTCCTCTGTTCAGTGACCACCTGTTCAGTAATTTTGGTAGTCACGTGATTGGTATTTGCCAAAAGACGTCAAATGAGGGACCAGCTAAGGTACAGTTGGATTCGATTACCATTCAAGTATTCGGGAACTGGCTGACCATACGAATTCGATAAAATAGTAATCATATTCATAATGATATCAATATTAATAAATATTATAAATATAATATAAGACTGACGATACATAATGAACACGCCATAACCGCTGCAAATAATAAGATCCTAGTTCAAGAGTATAGCTTTAGTAGGCTCGAGCTTTTCCTATCTAGCCGAACCCAACTTAGAGCTTTAACGCAATCAAGATATATCAGTCACCCAACTGCCATTGTCGATAAACTGATGGTCATTGGCTCAAGGGGCAAAATAACCAGTTAAACACTAAGTTAGAGCCACGTATGATCTCAATTGACCGCAGTAAATGGACTACTATATAAATATACAAGCATTCGATCTTATACCGATCGTTATCGAAGATCAATGCGTTCGAGTATTGTGACTTTGGTGCTCAGTCTGCGAGCAGTTTCGTCCCAGTACGACGATATGGAACACCGAAAAGCTATGGAGTTCGGCTTTAAAAGTACAACCGACGACTCACTTGACTTTACCCTCATAACTAGTAACAAGGGGGACATTTACGGCGACGGCAAGGATTATGGATTGTCTGATGGTAATGATGAATCTACAGGAGTTGAAAATGATGCCGGGTTCGTCTCAACCTGGCCACAGAAGGATGCTGGACTTCCAATTGATATTGACTCGATCAGAAATGCCCCAAATGGCATGAGTGAATATGGTAGGCTTGGTGGCATCGCAGCAAACGTTGATCCTGACGTTATTGCTGTTTCTGATGGTGATTCTAACACCTCGTCGACTGAAACTTCGGCCACTACAGACACAGTCACTACGATCGCCGACGTCTCTTCCGCCACCAGCATGCCTACTACGACCGATGCCGTTTCTGCGGCTGGTATTTCGACGGATTCTTCGACTGGCGTTCCAGCAGCTAGCAGCACCACTGATGGCGACTCCGATATGTCAAGTGTGCCCCGTATGATGACTTCGACTCTTATGAGCAGCACCGATGTCACGTCACTGCCTAATACTCTCTCTAGCTCTACGGGTTTCGCTTCTGTGACGAGTACTACCTCGACCGGTGCTTCCATGACTTCATTTCTGTCTACGTCAGATCAGTTCACGGAAAGCAAGACCAAAGAATCTGGTTCTACTACTCACCATACGGAAAGCCTAACTTTTACCCTGACTTCTATGTCGTTGTCGCAGAACAGCACGATGACCCCCACCCATAAGACGACGATCACCTCGGTTAAACCAGTAACGGTGACGATGACTGTGACTGAGCCTAAACGCCGCCCCGAGGAGAGTCACGTCTACTGCGAGCACGAGTGGGATGATGGTTACGCTAATGGCGCACGTTGGGGTTACAACCATGGCTACAATGACGGTTATCACCGTCATCCCTATATGACGCCAAGTTTCACAACACACCCCACCGCGCGTTCCACTCCACACACAACACAGGCGGCCCGTCTTGACTAAATTCTGTAAACGTATGCATAACCTACTACTAACTCTCGACGTACAATATCGGCTACTCATCACTGACGGACTAGTGCACATCGTTGCGATAACCATGACGTTCGATGTAAGATATCTGTAAGCATGCGCTTGATTCGTGCGAGATGAGCCCTTAAATAATTAGTTTCTTTCAAGCAAACTTTGTAGGCAGAATTGTAGCGCTTGAGCCAGCCGCCACGTCCTGAAGCAGAGTTGCATGCTCGTCAAGCTGTGCACTAAGAAGCAGGTTTTCCAGTCGTGACGGCTCGTCTGGCATAGAAAACAGAGATTTCCACTCTTCCATCGGCAGCTCAGCCTCACCCTGCTCTACACGGTGTACATTCTCCGCCTTACGCTTCTGGGTCCAAGTCGCTACCTTCTGGCGCTCGCGCGCAAGCTGGCGCTGGTAGTAGTTGTAGTTATTTTGTTCGAAGTTGAGGTCATCAATAGTATCCATCGCAGCATCACCACGAGCCTCCATGACACGCTGATCCACTACTCGCAAAGCTTCTTCGGCAGCGGTGTGGCTCTGAGGGTGAGTAGCGTTGTAATGCTGAGTGAAGCGGTGCACAATAACCGAGTTTTTAATGACGATGGGTAGTTCTTCAAGCAGATTTCTGTAGTCTACCTTGTGCTTGATAAGCTGCTCAGTACTCAGCTTTGACGGGTTTGCCTTGCGAAGAGCGACAAACTGGGGCGAAAGGCGGAATGCACGCAAGCTAGTAGTGCCAGTGGCACGGCTTAGTGCTACATCATTCACTAGCAAGAAGCTGTCGGGGTTTTTTTGGTGGAGGAACCACAGGTTGTCAAACACCTGCTGGTCATAAATAGCGCCAACAGACGAACTAAGGTACCAGCCTTCAACATGGGGGTCAGCGCCAACCTTTGAAAGCTTGGAAACGACTGATGCAACGTAGTCCTGCGCGTCACGCGAGCGCAGCTGGGCGCCGGAGCCTTCTACCATGGCGTGGGGCAGTGCGAAGCTCTCCGTGATCCGGATCTCGTCGCTATCTTCACGCTCATCAGGACCAGTTCCCAAGAGCATGCCACCTGCGGGTGCAGGGAAGGTCGAGTTCAGGTGGCCAGTGATCTGAAAGACAGCCGTATAATCAAGCTGGACCGACATAATAGGAGTGGAGGTGAAAAAAAAACCCTAGTACAGGCTTAAGGGCTCGGGTCAGGCGAATTGTGTGATACGGGCCAGAAACGCGGAGATCTTGATCGCCGATATTATTTCTCTCCGTAATTACTTCCAGATTTATGAAACGAGAGACTCTAGGTCATGATAAAATATACATGTTTGTAGTAGTATGTGAAGTGATATATATATGCGGAGGGTCTGATCCTGGGAAACGCGAGGAGTCTCTCTCTGCGTGACCTGATGTCAATCATTACGATTTACAAATCAAGTCACAGCACTCTAAAACTTAAAGAGATGCTTGAATGAAGGGATAATGGTATCATGAAGAGGAATGTATCGGCAATATTCTAAATTGATACAATCGTGAGTTCACGCATCTTCATGAGTGCCTGCTCTACATGGGCATCTAACTGGCCATTCGCATATTCGTCACGTACTTGGGGCTCTAAGTACTGCTGTACTTCTGCCAGACGTGCATATGACTCTGAACAATGACGCAGTTGAATCTTAACCAAAGCCTCGAAACTAGGATCCAAATAAGGCACACGTAGATCTAAGAGCTGAGGAAGTTCAGCAGTTAACTGATCATTCAGCTGAGAGTAAAGATGCTTGGCTTGTGCCTCCTCACGCTCGGCCTGAGGCACTTTGGTCACATCCCTTGCTGGCTTATCAAGAAGCTTCTGTGTACGGGCACGAAGACGGTCATAATCCAGCAGTTTATGCTCACGCTTCTTGATCGCTTCATCAATATCCACGAAGTATGATGTGAAACGCTGTACCGGCTCCAACACCGTCTCCCGGAAAGGTGCATCCAAGTCCTTGACCGTCTGGGTATCGAGATCTCGGACTGCGGCCAAGTAATGCTTGGATACATTATCACGAGTACCTGAATCGCCGTAAAACGCATCAATTGTTTCTCCGATGCGTATCTGAGCCGAAGAGAGCACACGCATCGAGTCTAGAAAGCCCTTGGCCTCCTGCTCGAGCAACAACGCCGTTTGTTGCATCTGGCGGTAGCGGCGCTCCTCTAGTTCGTACTCCCGATCGACAGAGTGTTCAACCTGGCCAGTTTTCTGCATGACATGCGTGCCTGCACGATTCACAGCTTTCTTGAAGCCTTCCCACGACATACTGACGACTCGAAATGCGGGGTGTGAGTCCTTTGTGGATGGGGCGAAGTGGTAGTAGGGGTGAGTGGTTGGGAGCGAGGGAGCTTTGATTGGTCTAAGCATCGCTGCGTCTAACCACCATATAGCGTAGTACACCATATGGCGGACGTTATATGATTAAATGCAGTTGTGCCAGTGATGTTTGTAACTTCTAACAAAAGTGGGCATTTTAGTAATTTGAATATGTATACAGTAGAATCGCTTATTGCTCTAAGGATTACAAGTTGCCATCTTGACAAATTTACCTAATTGTCCACACGCGAGGAGGGCTGTGTGCACTCGATACTATTCACACCCTGAACTTGTGGCTATACCAGATTTATATAGGGTTAGGCCACCGGGGAAAAAATTATTTTGAATCGCCAAAAGCTGAGAACCCTGCAGTCAATATCCTTCCCTTGGTCAGACGTTTCTTCCTTCCTCACTGAAATACTGAGATAATCGAGCATACTCGACCTCAATTGACTTCAAATGGCTGCACCCGTGGAAGTTGGCGATGTTTTCGACACGATACTTATTTTGGACTTCGGTTCGCAATACTCTCACTTGATTACTCGCCGTCTCCGTGAGTGCCACATCTACGCTGAGATGCTTCCGTGCACGCAAAAGATTGATGAGCTCACGTGGAAGCCCAGTGGTGTGATTTTGTCCGGGTCTCCCTTCAGTGTATACGCTGAGGGCAGCCCCCATGTTGATCCCGCTGTGTTCAACTTAGGTGTCCCAATTCTTGGAATTTGCTACGGTCTGCAGGAGATCGCGTGGACTCATGACAAGAATGCCGTTACTGCCTCCACTGAGCGTGAGTATGGGCATGCTGAGATCGAAGTCCTTGACACTGCGAATCCCCTATTTTCTGGCATTGATCACACACAGGTGTGGATGTCTCACGGTGATAAGTTGCGTTCGCTTCCTAAGAACTTCGAAATCACAGCTAAAACTGAAAATTCACCTTATGCTGCTATTCACTCCGCTAAAGAACAAATCTGGGGCATCCAGTTTCACCCTGAGGTCACACACACCACTAAGGGCACTCAGTTGCTCGAGAATTTCGCGGCCCGTATCTGCAAAGTAAGTCAAAATTGGAACATGAAGAACTTCATTGATACCGAGATAGAGCGCATCCGCGCTATGGTTGGACCCACTGGTGAAGTCATTGGTGCTGTTTCGGGTGGTGTCGACTCTACTGTTGCTGCCAAGTTGATGAACTTGGCTATCGGTGACCGCTTCCACGCCATTCTTGTTGATAACGGTGTCATGCGCTTAAACGAAGTCGAGACCGTGAAGGAAACCCTACAGGCTGGTCTGGGTATTAACCTGAATGTGGTCGACGCAAGTGAAGAGTTTTTGAGCAAACTAAAGGGAGTTACTGACCCCGAGCGCAAGCGCAAGATCATTGGCAATACGTTTATTCACGTTTTCGAGCGCGAAGCTGCCAAGATTCAGCCGAAGAGTGGTGAAGGTGAAATCGAGTTTTTGCTTCAAGGTACTCTTTACCCAGATGTCATTGAGTCGATCTCGTTTAAGGGCCCTTCTCAGACGATCAAGACTCACCACAACGTTGGTGGTCTCCTCGAGGATATGAAGCTCAAGCTCATCGAGCCTTTGCGTGAGCTTTTCAAGGATGAGGTTCGAGAGCTCGGTGAGCTGATGGGCATCCCTCACGACCTTGTGTGGCGTCACCCCTTCCCGGGTCCCGGTATCGCCATCCGTATCCTGGGAGAAGTCACGCCCTCACAGATTGAGATTGCCCGTAAGGCGGATTATATCTTCATTGAGGAGATTCGTAAGGCTGGAATTTACGACAAGATCTCCCAAGCTTTTGCTGCTTTGCTTCCCGTTAAGTCTGTTGGAGTTATGGGTGATCAGCGTACTTACGAGCAGGTGATTGCTCTCCGTGCTATCGAAACCCGCGATTTTATGACTGCAGACTGGTACGAGTTCGACTTCGCTTTCTTGAAGCGTGTGAGTCGTCGCATCGTCAATGAAGTTAACGGCGTGGCCCGCGTGGTGTACGACGTTACGTCTAAGCCTCCCGCCACCGTTGAATGGGAGTAATCCACGCTTACATAGAACAAAGCCATGTACCAAGTAGCAGATGCTTTAAAGTTTATGTAACTCGTTACCTACTATTCTCCTGCAATTAGTCGAATCCGTATGTGTCTGCCGCACAGCATATGCAATTGTGTATTCGCCGTCATGACTCACGCTTATTAGTACCTCATCAGACCTTGGCAGATCGCATATCATCTGCTGCCCCTTGTCAGTAAACTCTCGTCTCCATTGCTTAAATATGCAGTTGCGCTGATCAGCCGGGCTCAGCGCTTTATACATCGCCTCCTTAGCGGCCCATGTTGACGCTAATAGCCGCGCTGGATCAATATTACGTTCGATCCCGGTTTTGATCTCACGAGGGTGTAAAATACGCTGCTGAAGTCGGGCTAGGCGCTGCGGTTGATGAGTGAGGATATCGGTGAATCGAGCAGTGCGTAAAATGTCGATACCAATGCCGAGAATCATAGGATCATACGCGTCTGCAAGGTCTGTTAGGGTAGATAACTTATATGATTCAGAATTCCCAGTGCAGTCAGTAATTTTGGCTGGTCGTTGAAGAATTAATGGTTTCCCCTTTCGTCCTTTGAAAAAGCCATCATGATGTCCATTGAAGAACACAAGTGTAGTACTAAAGTCTGCTCGGTCTGCTCTGATACGCAGTGATCAGCTCATCTTAAATATCGGTTACATATATTCAAATCAAACGGGTTTGAAGTTAGATGGGTCCTATTATATATTATATTTTATCGCGATAAAAATGACAAGTTTAGCAGCGGTGTCACTGATTCAAGTACGATCTCAATATTCAATAGGTCCGTAGACATACATGAAAACCATATCACTGTATGAAATTATTATTTAACGAAATGTAGTCGGACACAGATTTCAAGTCATCACCCAATTGCTCTCACACCTGTTAGTCTGGCGAGAATACCAATGTGTCTTAGGGCAAAAAACCCTCACACCGTAGCCGATAGCGGATCATCACCACAATACAATCTTGAAAAAAACATTGGCGATCATTTTAAGCGCTAAGACGAGCCTGGCTAGTGTTTTTCATACTAATATTGTACCAAAAACTCAGTCTGAATCCTAAAGTGACGATATCCACAACTCGATCTTGAGCACATCCGCCAATAGCACACCTTTACCATAATGACCCGGGAACTGCCTGCCAGTCGTTACGATCTATCTACGTACTCTGGCCGTGTAAAACACATTATTTCCGCCGTTTCTCCTTTCACACTTCTACACTCGGATTCTGAAATCCGTGACGCACAAAAAATTGTTCAGAGCTATGCGGAAAGTGACAAACCTCTAGATGAGCATTTCTGGAAGTCGAAGCAACTCGTAGACTCGGCTGTCCATCCTGACACTGGTGAAATAATCTTTCTTCCCTTCCGTATGAGCTCAAATGTACTCAGTAATCTGGCTATCACAGCCGGCATGTTAACTCCAAACATGGGCGCCGCTGGTACTGTATTCTGGCAGTGGGCGAACCAGAGTTTGAACGTTGCAGTCAATTACGCGAATGCTAACAAATCATCACCAATCACCACTGGAGAATTGATCAAATCGTACGCTATAGCGGTCGCGAGCAGTGTATCCATCGCAGTTGGCTTGCGTCCGCTTGTTGCTCGCTCAAAGGTAGCGCCGGGAACTAAAACAGTGTTAATGCGTCTTATCCCGTTTGCGGCTGTAGTTAGTGCAGGTATCGTGAATGTTGGTGTTATGCGATCCCAGGAGATGCTTCAGGGTATTACGGTTAGAGACACGACTACTAACGAGGATTTGGGAAAATCGCGTAAGGCTGCTATCACCGCAGTGGCTGAAACTGCTGCAAGTCGAGCTATTAATGCTACGCCAATCATGGTTGTACCAGCTATGGCTCTTCTGCGGCTTCAAAAGGGACCTCTGCGCAACGCTTCAAATCGTACTTTGGCCTTGGTTAATATGGGCATAATTGCAGCTACCTCCTTCACAGCACTCCCTTTCGCTCTTGCTGTGTTCCCTCAACGGCAGTCTATTCAAGGTGATAAGCTCGAGCCTCAGTTTCAGGGCCATGAAGTGTGGTTTAATCGTGGTGTGTAACATGTGTATTTTTTATAGTAGTAGAGGTTAATATATTATAGTAGTAGAGGTTAAAATAATTGTAATAGAGATAGGTAATGTATAACTAGATAATACGAATGTCTGAGCCGTCAGGTTTATTAGTTCATACGGCTCTTTAAATGGTTTTTAGCGACTCAATTCTAAGCCAACATGGCAAAAACCACAACAAAAGCAATGCCCGTATAAGCAGAGTGCTTCGCAGCACTGTTCGCCATTATAGGAGGCATCGTACTGTTGGTACTATTTCTCAGACCAGGTCCCAGAGGCGGGGGCACCTGGCTTGACACAGAGGGTAGAATTGTGCTAGCCGAGGTCACTGGCAAACCCGGGGGGCTCTGTGCCGAGGGTACTGCCGGGATTCCCGTGGGGGGGTTGCCTGAGGTAGTGCAGTCGCTAGTGGTAGTGTAAGTCGTCACGACAGTCTCCGTAGTCATGTGACCGTTTGTGGTGAATACGGTGGTTTTGTTCTGCGTCACGGGAACTGTAACCACAGTAGTGACATTTGCGGGAATCAAAGGAATTGCAGGGGACGTTGTGAAAGGGGCCGAGTAACTACAGCCAGGAGGCATCGTAGTCAACGTGAGAACAGTGGGAGTACTGGCAGTAACAGTGGTACCATAGGTGGTGAATGTACCAGGCGTAGTAATCGACACAGTCTGCGTGACAGGCACCTGAGGGCAGGGAGTGGAAGAAGGAGCCGAGTAACTGCAACCAGGAGGCATCGTAGTCAACGTGAGAACAGTGGGAGTAGTGGCAGTAACAGTGGTACCCAAAGTAGTCACTGTTCCCGGGGTATTAATCGACACAGTCTGCGTGACGGGCACCTGAGGGCAGGGAGTGGAAGAAGGAGTCGAGTAACTGCAGCCAGGAGGCATCGTAGTCAACGTGAGAACAGTGGGAGTACTGGCAGTAACAGTGGTACCATAGGTGGTGACTGTACCAGGCGTAGTAATCGACACAGTCTGCGTGACAGGCACCTGAGGGCAGGGAGTGGAAGACACCTGGGTTGAAGATGGAGCGACTGACGTTGAAGAGGCTGAGGAAGAGCTGCTCATGCTGCCACTAGACTTCAGGTATGAGCAACCTGGAGGCATTGTAGTGAATGTCAGTGTTGTAGGCGTTGTGGCCGTCACAGTAGTGCCATATGTAGTCACGGTACCAGGTGTGCTAATGGTGACAAACTCGGTTGTTGGGGTCACAGGACAGCTGTACTGAGACGATGAAGAAGAGGGAAGTGAGGACGAAGGAGCAGATGAGGGAGCAGATGACGACGGAGGAAAGCTACTGGAAGAAGCAAGAGCAGGTGAAGATGGCACAGTAGATGAAGCGCTTGGAGCAGGGCTGCTTGAAGGAGTCACACTGGAAGAAGCAAGAGCAGATGAAGATGGCACAGTAGATGAAGTGCTTGGAGCAGGGCTGCTTGAAGGAGTCACACTGGAAGAAGATGCAATCGAAGAAGATGCAACGGAAGAGCTCATCTCCTGGGTAGAAGAAGCAAATGATGACGTAGGAGTAGCACTGCTGACGACCGCGGAGGAGCTAGGGGCCGCCGAAGAACTTGACGATTCAGACGTCGTAGTTGAGGGTAACGGCGTTGATGTAGATGACGTATCATCATCGTCATCAGGCGGAGGCCCGAACACCATACTATCCTCGGAGGTCCATGCTACAGTGGAAGTAGAGGTGCGGTACAAGGTCTCTTGCGATGTCTCCAGATACTGCGAGGTCCATCCAGGCAACGTCGAGGTCCAGTAGACGACTCCATCAGGAGCAGTAGTCTCACCTCGACGAACCATACCACGGGTTCTACGGGCATCTGTGACAGCTAGCAAAGCTGAAAGAACAAGAGAGCTAAAAAGAGTGTATCTCATACCGGGTATACTAAACTGTTATTGAACCTGGAGATTTCTTAAGCCGTTGGTAAGATATATCTCGCGATTTGAAGTCCAATTTATAGTTTCGGTGATCGAAAAACGGGTCCAGACTGCGGAATGCAAACACTAAGGGTACTGCAAGTGCTTTACACCAGGGCACTAGGGTCGGTTGGTAACTATTGGCAGTATCGTTAATTCGCAGTACGTTTTTCTACTTCTTTCAACTACTCACTAGCTCTTTGTAATTTATAGAACTACTATGTGAATTATGGAATGATCCTGAGAGATATCGATCTACTTATTGACAATGTAACAATTTTTGCACCTTTGCGTCACCTAGCCCACCTCATGTTGCCCGCCATTACTCCATGTCCCTTTCGGGTATTTCTCGGTTTAGGCAGCCCCGAATCTCGAAATTGATATGACATCGACCAAAAAGAGTAAGTTCCTGTGTTCAGCCCTTCAGGTACCTGAAAATCAAAAAAAATAAAGGTTTTAATAAGTTCTGCGCTGATTCCACATAAACTAGCCTAACAACTAATCGGGCTGGCCCTTTGCATACCAGGTTGAGGGTGAGTGACCTCATCGGAGCCTCTGCAGTCGGCAAAAATAATGGGCTGTGCAATGCTTAGGGCTAGGTGTACATCGTTGCCATGTGCAAGAGCGCGCTTACACCCTTGCATAAACTTATAAACGCTCAGGAGAGAAATCAGATCGCGTAAGAGTATCAAATTTTTGAATCTTTGCAGTAGAATCTGAATACTTGAAAGCAAAGTCTGGATTTTTGGCAGTAAAACTCTTCTCAGCCGACCCAGGTAATGAGGCGATCGAGAACGCACTGTAATCAGTTCTAGGCGGATAATCGCGCACATGGTTAGTAAGTAAAAACCACACAACATGAGGGTTGTATTGCATATGAGTTTGTAGGCGCATGCTCTTTATATCAACGACCAGGGTATCTTTGCTCGATTCCGATCACATACCCAGACCAATGTATCGACAAAACATATCTCATATCCTTGTCAGTAAAGTACACCGACGTTGCACGATCCCATATTTTAGGAGCATTTAATGCCACTTTGATCAAATATACCATACCTTCCAGCTCCTGTTAACGATCGCAGCGATTGTAATCGCTGTTCAGTTCGTGGTTTCGACGCCCGATCGAACCCCTTAACTCAAGATCTGGTACGAGTAGCTCCTATTACTAAATAGCACATGAACAGGAAGAATTATAAATAGGAAAATATATGTTGGCTACGAACCTAATATTAAGAGTATGTTACATTGTTGATAGACAGATCTGCGAGTCCACCGCACCCGCAGTTATCAACGCTCGGATAATGCGCTGTGGTTAACTCATCAGGGTTCCTCGTCTCATTATGTGCCACGAGTGGTTTTCATCCTAGCCCGGCTCCCGCAGCAGAAATCACACTTCTCTTCTTGAAAACCGAACCCTATGGATAATGCGCAAACGATTAGTGATTAAAAAGTCATGAACCTAGGTGTACAGTATTACTGTTGTTAGTGCTGGTAAGATGAGACTCACCCAGATGGAGAAATGTCAAAAAACTTACACCATCAGGCCATGGGGTCTCCTACTCCTTAGTTACAGCACAAAAAATAACGATTCATTAGAGCGTAAATGCGGTTGATATGCAAGGGGAATTTAGGTGTTGATTATGTAGATCTACTTCAATCACGTGTTCCATCTCGATCTCAGCTGGAGAAATTAGGTATCAGCATTTGCTGAAATTACCAGACACTCTAAAACTGTTTACCGTGTCTCCAGCTCTTTTTCCGGTTTTTATTCCAGCTCTGGCTAAGTACAAATCTGTAGAGCCGATCGTTCGGCTAATTTTAACCCCGGTACTCACCGCCAGGGTATCGATCGCGTTAGCAGAGTGTGTTAGGGTTTAAAAGTGTGTTTGTGTTTAAGCACTCTTGTTCGCCCGCGGCAGTTGTGCCCTTACCCAATTATCTTTCCTAGAGACGTGGTAGAAACTAGTTCAGCCGTCACACATAGTATTGCTAACCGCTCGGAGCTTCAAACCGAAGCCTTATGGCAAACTGGCTATATTGATGGGATATGACTGGATGGAGGACCGTGATCCGAATATTCGGTCTCACACAAAGAAGACTTAGGTAAAGGTATCTCGCGAACGTCACTCTATCGTTGGACGTCAGGATGACGAGCTTAGCTCGACCATTTTCTTGGAGACGTTATCCACATGAAATCCTCTATAGTCTTTCCAGTGCTGATTATCGCATATGATATTAATGAATAAATAAATAAAGCAACGATAAATAAATCAATTAAAGTACAGCAGTTTCCTTTATTATCATTTCATTCGTTCAAGCCTTCGTCAAATATGACTGCATCTTTTATATATAATGTGGTAACACGCTAGTGCATGGGTTCTACAGTTATTTAGTTACCAGTCGGGTCTGTAAAACACCCGTGTTAGATGTAAAAAAAAAAAAAAAATGTCGTGTCGTGAAATAATATCTGGTTACAAAATAAATGATGAGGATGTGCTTCCCGCTTGCAATGTTGCGGCTGTGCATAATAAGACGAAACCTGCCGTCGATATTGAGGAGATGTGCTGCGGTAAGTAATCAAACCCCGTATGGTGGGGGCGCAGGTCCTTCCAATGGAGCGCGGATACCAGAGATCTCTACAGGTGTTAAAACCTGACCCTGAGGGTTAGACCAATGACATCCAAATGATGGGAGTGTATCGCTATTGTGAGCAACGAATGGCTCAGAAAGGTCCTTAATCACACTCGGGAAGAGATTAATGGGCGCATTGATGGTAGTCCAACTTGAAAGATTCGTCATATTCAGAGATCTGAACGCTAAAGTGACTTTCACTTCATAGCTAGCTTCCAGGATATCTGTGCTCACCGACTCGGATAGAGGCGGGATCTCCATGTCAGCAATTTCACCGGATACATCAAGCCAACCATGGGGTAGCACAAGCTCAGGACTTATTTCGAGACAAGTGATAATGCCTTCAGCCGTCTTCAGACTTTTTCGCGATCCGAATGAAGCGAATCCCGACGCTTTGGGGGATGAACCCAACGGCTCAACTTGGGAAATTAGACTGACGGTGATCTTACTGAGGATGACTGCTTCATCCATAGGACTCTTTACATGAAGTCCCAGTTGCGCCTTATGCGGGCTCTGCATCACGCCAGCTTTCGGCACAAAAAGACGACTGACGATACCGATATCAACCAACTCATCAGGATCTGGATGTCTATACCGCTCACCGAACAGGCTTGAGAACACTTTGGGCTTTGGTTTCGTGGGAGTGGCAGTATCATTAGTTGATACAATCATAGTCATCTTGTTGTCAACCGTTTCATATTGCTGATCTAAATCAGCTAACATATCCAAGCTTACGCGTCTAGTCGGGAAGACGGCCAAAGGGCACCTCTCACATACTGACTCACCATCCATATAAAGTTCAAGCCACCAAAACACTCCCACAGTCTCAATGAGATCCATGGAAGACGGAAGACCCTCTAATTTACCAAGCTTGATTTCACACTTCAACTCATGCTGACCTTTCTCATATCTAGCCGCAGAATCCGTGACCATTTTTCGCTCAACTTCCGTGCGGCGAAGCTCATGTCCTTGTTCCTCACAGACTACTAGAGCTTCCAAGACACCAATCTGTTTGCCTTGTTTGCTCCTGACATCTATCGTGATATCAGCCTTGATGTCAGTGAAGTCACTGAACATGCCACTTGCATCAATGGTAATTGCAGTTTGACCACCCATGTATTCAGATGCACGGATAATGATGATTTGCGTCAGAAAGTACTTGATCTAGCTTCTTAATCAGGAAACGAAATTTATGGAATAGTCGCTGCTTTTAAGTCGCCCAAGTTCCGATCTTGCAGGCTAAAGCGAGGAGGTACCATAAACGAATGATATATCGTGCACCTAGGGTTGAGATAAAGGTGCTCATTAATTCAGCCTGTGGGTGTTAGGCTTAGGGGTGCGCTGGCGTGCTCCGTGCGAGGTACCAAAGGCCGAGCGGTTTTCGCTCTTGTGGCCGTGAGTTCGGGTGCAGTTGATTTCACCTGGGTGGTACCCATGAGCCAAGTATCAACAACTTTCAACTAAACCGACCCAATATCGTTATTTAATTTCTACTTATTTTGCTTAGGCATAGATCGCAAGGGCATAGCTTAGTCTGACGTACCTCGCAAGTATTTAGTCGACGTATTGGGGTTCAGGTTAGACCAGTCATATCCAGCGCCCAAGTCCAAGGGCGTGTTTGCCCTTGGATCCTAGAATACATACCCTTGGAGACGAGCGGGTACGTATTAGGGTGATGTTTTACGCCGCAGCGGCTTTACATGTTTTAATGCAGTATGTGATGCAACCTGTGTCTTCTTCACCGGTGATTCTCAAGTTCTCGGGTGATAAGAATGCAATGGGAAAACTATCGAATGCATAAACCTAACAACTCTTACCGATCGACTAGCGGTCGACACGGCACCCCTGACACGGGAACCTGGGCACCCAATGATGTCGAATAAATAAATTATATACAGATATGCAGCCATTTCAGATCACTGACAGATAATACTTGGCTCGTGTAACAAAAAAAAGACCCAGATAAAGAGGTCGGGGATGTGGCGTTTATTATCAATGAGAGTTTCTGTAGCCTAACGAGTTTGTGAACCATCACAATATTATAATCGGAACTAATCCGGGATGTTATTTATTTACTTGCCACTGATAAATCACGCAAAGATAAGAGATTTTCTTTAAGATCTATTGACATGGGGCGGAGGTGTGCTTGAGTCAAGCCATCATTAGTCAGCTACCATCATAAACCATAATCTGTAGCATGTCCCAATGAGAGTGCTTCAGTAATAGTGTAATGGTAGTAATGTAGCACTGGACAATAGCTTGTATCCCACGGCCTTACCCGAATCCGTAAAATAAAATAGTCATACTATCCTATCCTTGTACTTTTTTTTATCATCCGGCTGGATCTAACGTTTACCAAAACGCATCGCTTCATCCACGGATCAGCTTTACGACGCGTATTAGCACACGTCAGCAGAAAGGTAAACAGCGATCAAGCTTCGCAGTTAAAAAACATCGCACATTTTTTCCTTATTCAGCGCACGTATTCCTCCCGAAACGGTAAATTTAGCCATATGAGTAACGAGGATTTCGGTATTAATCCTCTTCATCCTGACGGGTCTCCTAAGACGGCCAAAGAGCTGGAGAAGGAGCGTAAGAAAGCCGAAAAACTCGCCAAATTCGAGGCTAAGAAGGCCAAGGCTGCTCAAACTAACGCCAAGCCCACAGCTGGTGACAAAAAGGTCAAAGGAGGAGCTCCGAAAGCTAAGGAGGAGACGCCGAAGTTCGAGGACAAGACCGTGGCCGGTGAGAAAAAAATTCTTGTGAGCCTCGATGACCCCGCACTTAAGGCCTATGTTCCGGCAAATGTCGAGAGCTCGTGGTATAACTGGTGGGTTGCTAAGGGATTTTTCAAGCCCCAACTCACCGAGGACGGGAAGGTGAGCCCCAAGGGCCAGTTCGTAATCCCAGCACCCCCCCCGAATGTAACCGGTGCCCTTCACATCGGACATGCTCTGACTTTCGCGCTTCAAGATACGCTGGTTCGATACAATCGTATGCAGGGTCGGACGACGTTGTACATCCCTGGTTTCGATCACGCCGGTATTTCAACGCAGAGCGTCGTTGAGAAAAACATTTGGAAGCGCGAACACAAGACGCGCCACGACTATGGCCGTGAGAAGTTCGTTGATCTTGTATGGGAGTGGAAGAAGGACTATCACGCGCGCATCAAGTCGCAAATCACAGCGCTTGGTGCTTCTTTTGATTGGACTCGTGAGGCCTTTACCATGGATGATCAGCGTTACGCCGCTGTTATGGATGCATTTGTGCGACTGTTCGAAGATGGTAGCTTGTATCGTGCCAAACGTCTGGTTAACTGGAGCGTTGCTTTACAGACGACGCTTTCCAACCTCGAAGTCGTGAACAAGGAAGTGCCTGGTCGCACTAAGCTAAAAGTACCAGGGTACGACGAACCTGTTGAGTTCGGAGTAATCACGAGTTTCGCATATCCTGTGGTAGGTTCTGACGAGCGACTGGTTGTTGCAACCACACGCCCTGAAACAGTTTTCGGTGACACCGCTGTAGCCGTACACCCCGACGATGCTCGCTACAAACATCTCCACGGAAAAATGCTTAAGCACCCTCTTTTGAACCGTGAGGTTCCCTTGATCACTGATGCTGAAGCTGTTGACATGGAATTTGGTACTGGTGCCGTGAAAATTACCCCTGCTCACGACCCCAACGATTACGAAACTGGAAAGCGCCACAACCTCGAGTTTATTACGGTGATCAATGATGATGGTCGCCTCAACGCTAGCGCTGGCCCAGAGTACGATGGCATGAAGCGCTTTGACGCTCGTACTAAAGTCATTGAAGACTTGGAAAAACGTGGTTTGTTTGTGGAGCAGAAGGATAATGCCATGGCTGTACCAACCTGCGAAAAGAGCGGTGATGTTGTTGAGCCCGTGTTGAAGCCTCAGTGGTGGTTAAATCTAGCTGGATCTGCGAAGGAGGCTATACAAGTCGTTAAGAACGGTGATCTCAGTATTTATCCGAAGTCTTCCGAGACTGAGTACTATCACTGGCTCGAAAACCTGCAAGACTGGTGTATTTCCCGCCAGCTTTGGTGGGGCCACCGCTGCCCAGTTTACCTGGTGGAGCTCACTCCTGGTAACAAACTTGACGCCAGTGAGACCACGAGTTGGATTGCCGGTCGTACTGAGGAGGAGGCTTTGGAAAAGGCTCGCAAGCGCTTTCCTGAACACGCATCTACACTCCAGCTGCACCAAGATGAAGATGTGCTCGACACATGGTTCAGCAGTGGTCTGTGGCCAATGACGACGCTGGGCTGGCCTAAAACGGATACGTTCGATTTCAAGAACTTTTTCCCCATGTCAATGTTGGAGACTGGTTGGGACATTCTCTTTTTCTGGGTTACTCGTATGATTATGCTGTCGCTCAAGCTGCAGGGCTCGATTCCGTTCCGTGAGGTGTACTGCCACTCACTGGTCCGTGATGCTCAAGGCCGAAAAATGTCTAAGTCCTTGGGTAATGTCATTGATCCTCTGGACGTAATTACTGGTATCTCCCTTGAAGAACTGCACGAAAAGCTGAAGCTTGGAAACCTCGACCCGAAAGAGGTGAAGCGTGCTTCTGAGGGACAAGCTATCAGCTTCCCTCAGGGTATTCCCGAGTGTGGTACCGATGCTCTGCGTTTCGCGCTTTGTGCATACACGTCCGGTGGCCGCGATATCAATCTTGATATCTACCGTGTTGAAGGTTACCGCAAGTTTTGCAATAAGATCTATCAGGCCACTAAGTTTGCTCTGATGCGCCTGGGTACCGACTACACACCGCCAAATGAGCCCCATCGCGGCCGCAGTCTAGTGGAGAAGTGGATTCTTCATAAGTTGAGTGTGGCCGGTAAGCTCACGGCTGAGTATCTGGAGAAGCGCCAGTTTATGGATGCTACGTCGGTGGTTTACAATTACTGGCTATATGAGTTCTGCGACGTTTATATCGAGAATTCAAAGGGCCTCATTCTGGAGGGCTCTGCGGAGGAGAAGAAGAGTGCTCAGGATACCTTGTGGACTGGCCTCGATGGCGCCTTGCGTCTGATCCACCCGTTCATGCCCTTCTTGACCGAGGAGTTGTGGCAGCGACTGCCGAAGCCTCAGGCCCCCAAGGAGCTAGTACCTGAATCCATTACGTTAGCTCCTTTCCCTGCAGAGCAGTTGTTTGACAGTCAGTCCGAGGAGGCTTACACTACTGTGCTCGATGTCGCCAAATCATTGCGTTCACTATTCGCTGACTACGGAATCGTGAAGAATGGAGAGGCCATCGTGAGCGCTCAGGGCCCTGCATACGAGATGCTGCGCGAACAGAAGAATTCGATTCTGTCTATCGTAAAACCTGCTTCGCAACTGAGTATCACTGAAGACGCGTCTACACCTGCGGGTTGCGTTGTGGGTACAGTTTCTCCTCAAGTTAATGCGTATGTGTTAGTGAAAGGTCATGTAGACCTGGATCAAGAGATCGCGAAAGCTCACACTAAGATTGAGAAGATCAAACAGCAGCGTGCCAATGTTGTGAAACAGACACAGGTGCCTGGTTATGCCGAGAAAGTCAAGGCCGAGGTGCGTGAGGGTAATGAAAAGAAACTCGAGGGCTTTGAAGCTGAGCTGAAGGGCCTGGATTCAGTCATTGAGCAGTTTGAGCACCTGAAGTTGTGAGCAGGAATAGATAATATATAGTAATTTATATTATATACATCCGCTTCACGAGTTTGGTTGCCAGTTTATTGTCGAACTTTCTAATATATATATATATATCTATATATGCCCCTAAGAAATATGCGTTAAAGGTTCAGCTCTCAAGTGTTGCTTTGAACCTTGTTATCCATTGCAGCTGAGCCATCGTGAGAGTATGGCGGTGGAGCGCTTGAGGATTCATTGACGATTGGTTGGCCAGGGGCACTCGACTGGTCGGGCGACGTGGGGACGGTACTGCTTGACGCCACAAGAGGTTGAGCAAGTGACACTACTGACGCTGAATTGTCGGCTTGCGCAGGAAGACTCACAGGATCGGACACTTCGTTAGCGGTAGGAATCGCTTCATAGTCGCCTTGAGCATTGCGTCGGTAACGCTCTTTGCAGAGATAGTATACAGCATGAATGAAGCCGACCAGAGGAAGGAGTACCGTTAAAAGAACATTGGCCAGGCTAAGCCGCGAGAAGAATCCAAATTCTATCCAGATTGAGGCCGGAGGGAAAAATATCGCCAACACAATCAGCCAAAATAAGCGGCTTCCGGAGGCTTCCTGGACAGATGTCATTTATTGTGATAGGGGAGGGGGAGTGCCACCCGCGGAGACCTGTGATTATAACATAAGGGCTTGGGCACTGATATGATTGTTCGGGCCGGTCGTGTAAAGTGTCCAAATTTCATCTTGCGCGATACACTGGCAATTTTTATTTATTTATTGAATTCTATAGCTACAGAGATTTCTTAGTAGCATGTAGATTATTTTTATTAATCTGGAATAGAATACAAAATACAGAAGACAGCTACAACAGGGAGGTTAAACTGAAACGATCAAGCCAGGTGACAACCCACTTCAACAGAGCGAAAGAAATAGTTAATCCTAAGGTAGATATTTATACTGAAGGATGAGAAATCAAATGGACCAAGTAAAGTCTAAGAAAATAGTGTCTTTGTAAGAGCTGGGTTCAGTCCAGGTTTATTACGACCTTGGTACCGCGAACACCGCTGCGATTCAGATCCAACCCTTGATTAACCTTGTCAAGTCCATGAAGCACATAGATTGGTAGTGTGCGAATCTCATTCTTTGAAAATTGCTCATTAAGTTGTCCTACCAAGTTTGGAGCTCGCTTAATCGTTCCGGTTTGATCTGGCAGGGCGGAAGTACCCATTTTCTTCGTCTCCTGCATAAGATGAAAATACATCGGGTGCGTGACTTTTGTCTTCTCATTTATCTTAGATTTATCAGGAACAGCACGGGCAGATAGTGCAAGAACTGAAGGTAACTCGGCGCTCAACGTCTGTGCGACATCGTTGAATGAATTGTTCAGACAGATAGTATCAAATGCGAACGATACGCTATCATTAGACAGATCTTTTGCTTTCTGAACCCAATCCGGATCATGGCGGTCAATCCACTTTATGCCAAGTCCAGACAAAACGGGACTGGGACCAGAGATTCCAATAACATTGTAGCCCACGTTCCGGGCATATTGAGCTGCCACATAACCTAGAGAGCTTGTGACACCATAGATAAGTGCCCACGAGCCAGTTTTAGGTGTTTCAAATCCTTCGAAGGCGATCGCGCTGGTGTCCGCTGCTATTCCCAGGGACGCGGCTTGTTCGAATGTCGTAGGAATACCTTCTTTGAGGTGGTCTTCCTGAGCACTCTTCAATTCCACAGGGAATTTGAAGAGTAGATGCTCTTCAACGCTGAGAAGGTCAGTAAACGCGCCTTGTTCGGTACTGTCTACGTTGCCGCCTCCAACGCCGCCAGCCACTGTATCTCCCACCTTGGTATACTTCACTTCTGATCCGGTCTCAATGACGGTGCCAGAAAAATCATTACCTTGACCCGCACCGTCTGCAAAGTTGTTGTCAATAGTTTTCCAGTCGATCGGATTGATTCCCACACTATGCACCTTAACACGGACCTCTGTAGGTTCCAAATCACGCAGCGGAATCTCCCACGGAACAGCTTTACCCTTCTGAGCAACGTACAACAACTTTTCTGGCATTTCTTCTGATGATAGGTAAAAGGAAGTTCCTTTCTTCCTTGCTAAAAACCCCTTTTAAGCTGACTTGAACACACCTGTTACCCGCAGAACATTCTTCTTGGGTACGGGTGCATGCACATTCCAACGACACATGATTGCTTATCATGCTTGTAGGGGTCCTGATCCATAGGGTTTTCTGGGGACTTCAGTGTATACCCCGCATTAGCAAGCTGTCTGAGTATTAATCAAGACTAGCAGTACTGATATAGTTATAGGTACTGAGACCCGACTATTTATCAAAATATGTGACTTAATCGTAAAAACCACCTTGAGATCCTCATGAAACAATGCAAACAAAAAGACCGCTCGATAGCTTTTATCCTGCGAAAGCAAGGTGACTATTTGAAGATGATGAGTAGGTACATGATATGGCAATACTGCAATTGTCGATTGTCTAAGGACGGTTATTCCAAGAATTTCGCGCTATGAGGACCACATTCGTTTAAACACTTTTATGATAAGATTGTTATATACCGCCTTCCATGTCAGCAACAAATCAAATATTCTTCATGTAGAGCCCAGTCTTGGGCTTTCATCTGCTTGGTCATACACTTCCCTATTTAAGGCTATTGGGATAGGCTGTTCAGTATTATCTGGCTCAAAACTTAAAGAACTCCACTGAAATTGTCTAGCAGCCATATGGTTATTATTACACGGCATATCCTTCATAAGATGATCTTGATCTATGAAGCGCTAGCGATGACGCGTTTCAACTACTAAAAAGGTTGTGCTCCCTACTAGCGTGATCTCAACCGGGGCGCATAAACCGTACCCCATTTATCTATCTAGGAGAGATCCGCAAATACAAACCGCCTGAGAATCCACCTGTTCTCAGCTCTGTTAACTACGGAACTCGGAGCGTTACTCCCC
Source organism: Starmerella ratchasimensis (assembly GCA_030562965.1). Lineage (NCBI taxonomy): Eukaryota > Fungi > Ascomycota > Dipodascomycetes > Dipodascales > Trichomonascaceae > Starmerella > Starmerella ratchasimensis. Next base: position 648,546 of record JAKUAQ010000002.1, read on the forward strand.
GCAGAGTCGCATCCTCACAGTGGCTACGCGCCACTTCTCGCGGCCGGGAGTAAATCAACAGTAAGTAAATGGGTATCAACAGACCGATGGTCAGCTAAAACGTTGTCGCCATTTTCTTATATAAACTTTTGTATGATATGAATTAAAGATAGATTTTGGCGCCACTATGTCTACGCATTTAACTCCTAATGTGAGAGAATAAATACTATACTTCATGTGGGCGGAAATGGTCTGGATCAAAGGCAAAGTATTAAGTTTGTGTTTTCAGTCATAGGGAGGTTAAGAACCACATTGTGGGGTACAAAAGTCAATGTGGTTTGAAACGCCCAAAAGTGGTCGGGAACCTTGTACCACTTTAGCCTCCGAGAGCTTAATAGTCTCCGGGTCCGAATGTTAACTCCTGGCACGATAATTGTGGCCACACAAATGTCTATATATCTCACCTAGTGGAATCCATATTTTTCTATATCTTCTTTATCAACTGCTAGATCGGCCAGTTACTATTCATACTGCGAATCGCAATTGTATCCTCACGGCTACTCCAAAACCACCTCACTGACAATGAACCACCTCACTACGCTTTCGACACTTGTGTGTGTCTCTGCAAGTATCATCCATGCTGGGCAAGGTTCTTCTAGTGGATCAGGTAGTTTTTCTAGCCTTGTATCGACTACTCAGTCGAATGTTGATTCTCTCAACTCGCGTCTGAAGGACTGGGACGCCTCTAAAGGCCTTGCAGCGGCTCTTGGTATTCAAGATAGCTATCTTCCTTTTTATAACTCAGTCACAGCTCTGCAAACTGCTTCAAACACGGTGACTTCTTCTGAAATTGATACTGGGGCTCTTACCAAGATGGTGGACTCTATTCTGGAGTTGCTCAGTACGTTTGACCAAAAGCATGACGCCTTCAAGACTGCAGGAGTGGCTACAATTAGTTCTCGTGATATTTCGGACCTGATTGAGCCGGCAACTGATATTGTTAATGGGGTTCTCAAGGCCCTTAACAAAGATTGTCCGGCTTTGCAAGCCCTGAGCGTTCCAGTCAAGAACCTTGGAGATGCCTTTACATCGAGCGAGAAGACTTATGGCATCCAAGCTAAATCCTTCCCTGCTGTTCAACAATGCAGCACAGGCAAAGTGATTAATGGCGAGTCCTTGGAATCTACGGGTACAGGATCCGCAAGTTCTAAAGCTGATGATGTTCAGCTCCATGAAAATTTCTCCGGCGTTAGTGGTTACCAACAGGTGGCGGCGATTCCAGATTCGACAGCATCCCCTGCCATGGATCAACCAGTTAACAGTCGCGCCATTCAGCCAACCGGACATTACAGCATTCCTGATGATAACCGTCAGACTGATTCCCCTCGACCGCCCCAAGTGGCATCCAACGCTACTACTATTGGTTCGCATGGTGCTCGGGTGGCCGGACCCGCGTTCATTAATGAACAAGCAGATGACTCCCCACTCGCAAGCAACAAGACCGATGTGCCTATGAATAGCACACAACGTCTGCCGTTTACGTCCACGTCTACAAACAAGACTGGGCCTCCGCTCAGCACATTCGATCCCAACCAACTTGACCAGAATTCGATCCCGCTAGCCAATGGCGCTCTGAGCAGCGGGACCGGGATCAGTTTTCTGGCCCTCGGGGCCTTGATGCTCTTATGATAACCAGGTTAGCCATGTAGATTGAGTAGCACGACTCTTCAGTATTATAGAAAGATTCAAGAGACAGACCTAGACAAGGAACACCAAGTGGACAAATATATTGGTCTACGGAGTGTATCTACATTACGAGTTAATGGGCTTACCATATGCAGCCATGGCAGCCTCCTTAAGCGCCTCAGACAGAGTCGGGTGAGCGTGGCAGGTACGCGCGACATCCTCAGCCGAAGCACCATACTCAAGCGCCAGACCAGCCTCGCCGATCATCTCACCAGCATTCGGACCAGCGATGTGCACACCCAGAATACGGTCAGTCTCCTTGTCACTCAAGACCTTGACAAAACCATCAGTCTCTTGGTTAGTCTTGGCACGCGAGTTTGCAGCGAACGAGAACTTGCCCGAGTTGTACTTGATGCCAGCCTCTTTGAGCTGCTGCTCGGTTTGACCAACCCAAGCAAACTCAGGACTGGTGTACATAACGGAAGGGATAACGTTGTAATTAACGTGACCATAGCCGTTCTTGATGTACTCAGCCGCAGCGATTCCCTCGTCTTCAGCCTTATGCGCCAGCATAGGGCCAAAGGTGGCATCGCCAATAACTCGGATGTGTTGGGCTGACGTACGGTACTCCGAATCCATCACAACACGACCTTTCTCGTCAACATCGACACCGACTTTATCAAGGCCAAGGCCTTCGGTGTATGGACGACGGCCCACGGCGACCAGGAGAATATCAGACTCAATAGTCTGCTCTTCTCCCTTATCGTTCTCGTAGACAGTTGTAACCTCTTCACCCTTGCGCTCAGCGGTCTTCACCTTAGAGCCAAGCTTGAAATCAAGACCTTGCTTCTTGAGGATCTTGAGGGCAGTCTTGGACAGCTCAGTATCCATACCAGCACCACCGATCGAGTTCGCATACTCGACAACAGTAACCTTAGTACCGAGGCGGCTCCACACAGAGCCCATTTCGAGGCCGATGATGCCAGCACCGATAATCGTGAGGCGCTTGGGGACTTCCTTCAGAGACAACGCACCAGTGGAGCTCACAATACGTTCCTCATCAATGTTAATGCCAGGGAATGGAGTAACCTCACTACCAGTGGCGATCAGAATATCCTTGGCAGTCAGCTCCACATCCTCAGAGCCATCGTTCAGCTTAACCTCAACGGTGTTAGCGTTTTTGAACGCACCAACACCCTCATAGTAGTCGATCTTGTTCTTCTTGAACAGCATACGAACACCTCCAGTTAAGCCATCAACGGAATCCTGCTTAGCCTTCATGAACTGCTCGAAGTTTATGGACGCGCCGGAAACTTCGATACCGCGATTTTTCGTATCAGACTCGATCGTGTGAAACAGGTGTGAGTTGTTGAGCAGAGCCTTAGAGGGAATGCAACCAACGTTCAAGCAGGTGCCACCAGGGGGACCACGCTTGTCGATGCATGCGGTTTTGAGACCCAACTGCGCGGCCTTGATGGCAGCCACGTAGCCACCGGGACCCGCGCCAATAACGACGAGATCAACCTCCTTCTGAGTAGCGTAACCACGCAGACTCATCAGGCGAGCTGACTGGAGCAGCTTCTTGCTCTGGAAACGCAACATTGTAGTTAGTAGCAGTTGCAGGTAGTGTTATAGTAGATAAACCTCACTGGGGCAAAATCACTAGTACCTTTCAGTTAGGGTGATGATGATCTTAGGGTACACACCCCTTTTCAGGGTCCGGCATATTTCAACTGGGCAGGTAATGGCTGCTGACCCAACGGCATACTGGGATTCTTCACTACGAACTACCGGCCTCGGGTTAGCGCCGACTCGTTGGGGTCAGGAGCTGGGCACGTGGAATCGGCGACGCCGTTAAACCAGAACCAATTATTTCACACTGAGGGGTGACTAAAAGGGATAAAAGCGTTGGAGATTGTGTGTATGTAAATATTTAAAAACGGAATGTAATACCATCTCATTAAACCTATGGTTTCACATTTCCTCGACCGTGACTTGGGCACGTTCTTCGCGGAGACCCAGGCAAAAGTGGTTATTTCCTTCTACTTACTTACTTTTGTTCATTCTTGATTAGCGCGGCCAGATTCTTGTAGCCCGCCATGTCCCAAAAGTTGGGGGCAAGCTTTGATTTCGTGAGTCCATCGATATTATTCAATGCGCGGAGTTTGTTTTCGACTTGCACAGCTCCCATTTCCAACCTCAGCTCTTTCATTACTGCTAGTAGCACAATACGGTTACCAGAACTCGACCCAAGGTCAAAATAAGGTAATATGGCTTGCCAATTTGTGTGCGCTGAGGCCAAGATATGGCCGATCCATATTCCCGCGACTTTGAGTTTGGATGCCTCACGAAATTCTTGAGTTTCAGAAGACAAAAATTGATCGACTACGGCTTCCCATCCCTCTCGCCACTTTGCGTCCGCTATCAATTGATTGGTCACACTACCGAATCTCTGGTTGTACATTTTGGCCTCCATTGCCGTTCGCAAAATTGCAGCAAAAACGGAACTGGCCTTTGATTTGGAAATCTTCCGAGTGATCTGGCGACTTGTTTCCTGATCTGTTAGTAGTCTCTGTAGTATTTGACGCGTATCATTTAGGACTCTTTCATCATAAATGATCGTAGTCGACTGTCGCGGTCTCTTCTTCGACTTACCAAGTGAAGGACACAGAAGGTCAGACTTTAACCGCAGCGCTTCATGGGTTTTTGGATACTTTCTCGCTTTACCTTCACTGCGGGGTAGCTTGAGGTTTTCCATCACATGGTCCTCAATATCTCGCGTACCGGATATCTTTATTACACTGTAATCATCCCTCAGCAGCATAGCTTGGAGGAGAAGTATGGGATCCACAATCTCGTAGAGGAGCATCCATGCCAGTAGTTCCAAGGGTCTTGAGCCTTTAGACTTCTTCACTTCGACAAGAACACGCTCAAGAGCTGGAATTGCTTCTTCAACGGTTAAACCAGAGGTTTCATGGCACCACGTTTCGAGATCTAACGTACTTGAGTCATCTTCAGAAAGCAATGTCTCAATGGAAGTCATTGCTATGTTGATCCACCATCGAAAAACCCTGCCTTCCACCTGCGTGTAAATAGGCATTGACAACGCAACAAGGTATTGCAACAAGCCACATATCAGCTCCTGCCTTATTTTTGTGAAAATAATGTATAAATCTGCTGCTGTTATCTTAGATCCCAAAAATATTGACGCAAAACTAGTCGATGAAGCAATTCACCACGTTCGGAGAGGCGGCCGCCTGGATGTTGTTTTCTCTAACTCACCAGATTCGATAGAAGCGCTAGAGATCATAGTATCTCAGCTATATTCACTAGCTCCTTTGAGACCGACTGATTTGGATTTTATTGTTTCCTTCCCGAGCACTCTATCGCCATCATGGGAGCACATATGCGGCCATGGTCATGATGTAGCCAACCTATCTCCATTAAGGGAGTTTGGCTCTGTGGCCGTAGGTGGAACATGGGATCACCTTCACTGGGGCCATAGAGTGCTACTTACACTGGCTGCAGCCACATGTAAGTCCAAGGTGATCATAGGTGTTACAGCAAGTGAACTGCTAGTTAATAAGAAATTCGCCGAAGCTCTTGAGCCGTATGAGATGCGAGTCAAAGCGGCCGAGTCATTTGTGCGTCAGCTAAGGCCTGACGTGTATGTTGAGACATATCCAATGAGCGACATATATGGCCCTACTGCCACTGTGGAGGATATACAAGCTTTAATCGTGAGTAAAGAAACTAGTTCCGGTGGCGATCTAGTCAACAAAAAGCGTGCAGAACTCGGCTGGAACACTCTTACCATTATCGAGGCGAGCCTTGTTGGTGGTGCCAGCACAAAGCTTAGTAGCACCGATCTGCGCCGGGAAGAGTTGGAACACGAGCGAGGAGAGAAACATTGACCGTATAAGTACAACGTATCATTTTCTAAATTATGAACCGTATCAATCATTTCTATTTGTCCTTTTGTCTATGCACAAGCTCGTCGATCACACCTGCGACCACCTCCGCGGCCCAGCCTACACGAGCTTTATCCTTCCTTGTCCGCAGGGCTTCTGAGTTTACTACTGCATTGTGGAAGAGCTGCAATCCTCGCAGTACCTTGGGATCTTTAACTTTGGTGAGTATGGCTGCAAGATCCTTTCCATCCCGGTTAAAGCCTCCATCCATAGTTACACCTCTGACCGCAAACTTTTTTGCCGCTACCTCGGCCTCCTTAGCCACGTCCTTGTATAGAGTCACCAAGAACACTTCAATAAATACTTGGTGTTGTTTTCCTAAGAAGTTGGCCATTTTCAGTACATCTAACGACATTTTCCGCTGAAAGACCAAGGAAGCGAAAAAACGAGCGTACTGCATAGAGAGCTTAACGTCAGATCCGCTAGAGTCGTCATTTAACCAGTCCCACAAGCAGAATTGAAACGTCTTCATCAGCGAGTGTCTGGAGCACTGTTTACCAGCTACCAGAGCATAGTAAGGATTATAGGCCGGCTCCTGCCCCAGACAATGCAAAATGACGTGGGGAATATCCCGTTCCTGCCTATTTTTTAATGACAACTTGTCAATGCGCAAACACGCATCGAGATAATCTTCAGCACCCATCAATGCCACGAAGACTGCCCTGCGAACATCAGTGTTGAGTCGCTGTTTGCGAGCTAGTTCTAGCCAATCCGGCGTTGCTGCTCCGAATTCGTCATCTAAGTCGACACCGAGGTTGCTGTTATTCTCATGTCCACTCACAACTGCGGCATCGTGCCCCTTCCACGACGCACCAACGAGCCACCACTTACCCCTGCTTTCAGACTCTAGGATATCCCGAAGTCCTACTTGGAGTGGTTCCTTTTTGAGCGACTGATTTGAACTTATGCTCTTGCGAAGCCTATGCCTTAGAGATACCACAAGCTCGCTAACAGGTTTTTGGCGGTTGTTCTTGAGGGCTATGATAGAATCCAGCATAAACCTAGCTCGAGCACTGACTTTGCCACTTTCTGAAAGCGCTTGCATGCGTTGTTGAACAAGCAAGATCGTCTCTTTCAACGCTGCTGGGTCATCCGAGCGAAGCATAGAGCCCGCGTCGCGCACTATTGTTAAAAGCTGCTCAACTACGAACTCGGTGTTTGTGTCCAGTAGGTCAATCCACCTCTTGGTCAAGTCGTACATCAGGCGGCTTCCCACCACTTGAAGTGCATAAATCTCCACAAGAAAGCTCAAATGATTTGTCGACTGGTTCAGTGGGCTCAAAATTGATGGAACCAATGACTGGAGTAATACGCCAACGAAATCTATTCCCTGCGCCTGGTAGAGCGAAGCAACTAAACCGGCATAGGTGGTATACATTGTGTGCTGTAGAGGCTGGGGGCCACCAACAAGCTCTATCAGCAGGTCTGTGACTGTTTTGCTAACTTCCGCCCTTGGATTCTGAAAGAATTCAAGATTAACTTCACTAACGACATGAGGAAGTGTAGATTCAGTAAGTTTGTTAAGAGCACTTTGAACCTTCCTGCGAGCCTTAATCGCTGATTCGCTCAGTTGAGTGGAATTTGTGGGAGCAGTTGCTGTACGTCTGGTGGGTGGAACGTATGGATTGTCATCATCATCGTCGTCGTCGCTATCACTGTTGACTTCTTTACCATCATCAATGCGACCAGTCGAGTCGGGCGCATTAGACATATTACTTTGTTGACCCTTCTTTTTCTTGAGGGCAGCAAGTTTAGCCATGGTTTCTTCGGGTGTCATTTCTTCGCCTTCGCTTTCACTTCGTTCATCACCGCTGAGGTCGCTGAGTTCATAATCTTCGACTAAGTCACTGCGATCACCACCAGAACCATCATCGTCATCACTGCTGAACCCGTCAAAAGCATCCGCCCCATCATCGTCATCGTCATCGTTACTAGCGTTCTCAGTTTCAGAAATATCGTCGAAGTCACTAACATCATCATCTTCCAATTTGTCTTCCTTCACGATTCGCAACTGTGAATCTGGTGCCTTGTTTTTAAGGGATGCAAGTTTCGCCATGGTCTCGGCAGCGCTCATTCCTCCATCACTATTCGAATCGGAATCAGTTAGTATCTCATCGCTCGATTCATTGCCCAAGGACTCATTATCATGAATATCTCCGAGACTATCAGGATCTTTAGAGTTCTGAGCTTGAGCGTGCTCATCAAAATAGTCGTAATCGAGATCACCAAGTATGTCGCCCAATCCATCGTCCTCGTCTTTAAGACGTAGAGATTTAAGTCCTAATTTTTTAGCGTAATACTTGGCATCGTCCTCATCCTTCTTACGCAATTCGTCTTCATGAGCACTCGCAAAGGGCCTCAAGAAGGTGTCTGACTTCAGCTTTGGTTTTGGTTTTGGATTTTCTTCAGCCTTAGTCTTCGCAGCCTTCAAATTCTTTTCGTAGTCTTGCGTCGAACCTTCAGTAAGTTTATTTGTCAATCCAGAGTTATTGCGCTTTTGCTTTTTCAATGAACGCTGTGCCTTCCGGGTTTCTTTCCGAGACTTACGTTTTCCTCCCAAGTTGTGGCTTTCCCGCCACTTGCGATCATCAGATCCTCCTAATTGTTCGAGCAATTGCGATGGAAGATCAAGTTTACGAGCCATTGCGAACGAAGAATGGGTGAATTTTGAAGTAACTATTTATTGACGAGTGTGAATATTACTGAGCCCGGTGAAATATTTTCGTCACGTGACTATTCATTTCATATAATCCCGTGGTTATGCCGGTACGACACCTCCACCACGAAATTTATGATGTAAACATACCTAGCTCTAAATAAAATTAATTAATACTATTATTCTACAGGTTGTCCGATTCATTTGGACTTTTTGGAAGACGAGGTGCTGGAGGGTTTCATGTTGCCGCTCGTTTTACTGGAATTGGCTGAATAGGAATAGTCCTTCAAATGGATTTTCTCGGGCGTTGAGCTCGTCAGAACACGGAAGGCTTGAGCCTCGAACTCGGGGAGGAGTTTTTGTGTTTCTGACATGCTTGGACGGGGAAGCAACTGGGCCCGGCGAGCTTCCATCTCGGCCAACTGCTGCCGGCGCTCGCGTTCCATAACGACCTGGTCTTTTGATGCACCCTCAGACTTGTCGACGATGAACTCCTCAAAATTATCCTGCTCGACCTCGGCAAGGCCGAAGTCCACATCCTCCCAACTGAGGCCAACATCACTAATCTCGAAGTTTTCCACCACAGGGAAGTCATCGGTCTTTGTTGGTGTTGCCTTCGCGCTTTTGGCTGTTTCCTTGCGCCGCTCAAGCCACACGTGCAAATTTTCCAGTTCTTGAGCAACCTTTGTCGGGTCTGCGGAGCGAGAGTTCGCTACAAGACCTAGAAGGTCGAGAGACTTTTTGCGCAACTTACGTTGCTGGATGAACGATACAAACAGCGAAAACCACTCAATGAGGTCCACGAAAAAGCCCGTGTCACGACTGTACACCTTATTCACGAACTTGAAGATAGAATTTTGGTGTTTTTTGAGTACACTCAGGAGGTTATCCACAATTTGACTACCATCAAGTACGACCTCACTGGTCGCATAATCGACGTAGTTGATGATATCATTCATGAATTTCTGGAAATCTCCAAACGATTCGCTTACGTTCGCGTACTTGAAGATCTCAATGAACACATCGTACGTGAGGTTGACGATCTCGCGGATAAACTTAATAGTTTGAGTATCTCCCCAGAAATCACGCATTACATCTTTGTCATGTGCTCTGATTTTCAGCTTAAGCAAATCTTTGATGAGTGAGTACTTCTCAACCACAGGATCCTCATCCATACTCACATGAGAATCATTAACCGCAGCTTGCCATCGAGTGTGCCACTGACCAATCTCCTTAGCGCGTTCACGAGGCAAAAACGACACCGCAATCTCCATGATCAAGTCGACTTTTCCGTCGGCAGCACGCTGCTGCAACGCGATGCGGGAGTAATGATCTTCTTTTATGTACATCTCCAGCGCACCTACAAGATCCGGTTCACCTAGTCGAGCCTCGACCTCCGCAATCATCTTGTCCTGAGTAGCCATATCATCCGTCAGAACCCGAATAAACATTTGTTGCACTAGCGATTTCGAACCGAAAGGTGTTGCCATGAACAAATCCGTGAGCTTTTTGAGCACAGCCGCAGGGTTGGAGAGCTTCAAAATGCCGCGCATCGCCGTGTATGGCATCAGGCCATGCATTCGTTTCACTTGGCTGAACATCTCTGGGCTGCCATCGCGCGCGATCAGCAGATCGTAGAGTACAACTGCAAGTTGTACTAAGCACCACTCGACAAACTTTTGAATCAAAGGGCTCATGTCTTCCACACGTTTGTTTGACTTTATTTCGTTGAAGATTTGAGGTAGTGCATCTTCCCACAGAATTTGCTGCTTAATCTCTCCGATGTAGGAGTTCAAATTTTGTTCACGCTCCTTTACCAAAGTTTGAAACTGACGCTTGTCTTTAACACGCTGATTATCAAGTGCAATGCGCGCCTCAATGTCGTGTCTCTCTTCATCACCCAGCTCAAGTTTCTTCGAGAAGAGAAACTCCAAAAACAAATCGCTGTGCACAACACGTGGGATCTGGCAAAGGCGGTGAATATACTCGCGTAGAGTCACGCGCTGCGGCTCACGCAGCAGCTCACGCTCTTCGTCTTTAAACTTAGTCGTGGTGTTTTTCAGCGTTTTGTGAGGTAAAGACGGCATGCGTTTGCTGGGGAATGTCAGCTTGAGCTGACGATCAAGCTCGACGAAATCGGCCCAGCTGCGTGCCACATATACAGGCGGAGAGCCGCGGCTAACGAAACACTCCAAGATGTACTCTGAGTGTGTTTTGTTGCGGATGAACCCACTACTGCTGACTTCTCGAACGCCAAGAACAGCTGCGTAAGCGCCAGTTAAGCCATCTGTAGCCTTTTTCTCGCCGTCAAACTTTGTTTCATCACCATCAGTGCTAGCGTCTCCTTCAGTCAGCGTAGCACTGCCGTCGATATGAGTTTTTCCCAACTTTTGGTCAATTTCGTTGTCAATTCCCTTCCGAATTGCTTTATCAAGCGCTGCTGTGTCATTCTCCTCGGCTGCTTTGTCACTGTCTTTGTCTCGATTGGAACCGAGGCCGGCAACAAAAAACAGAAGCAAGAGTCGTTTAAGAACCCGCCCCATTCTTCTCCGCTTCGTCACTTCGTCTCGATCAGCACTACTGCTGATGTCCTTAGAAGCCAAGCCTTGGACAAACGGTTGGGCGGTTTTCTGCCAGAAGTCAGTTTTGGCATTCGACAACAGAGGAAACGACGTTACAAAGTGTTTGAGAATGTACGATGTGAGTGGGTAACTGCTGCCGGATGAAGTTTTACCTGTGGGGAGCAGAAAAGGTGCGCCTAACTGATCGATGTTGACCATATTATCGAGAGCAGCTGATTCTTTCGACAGCTGCATCCGCAGCAACTCACGTTTGAGCAAGTGCTCCTGAGCAACACTCAAGACGGTATCAGACTCATTATGATTTGGTGGTGGTACGTTTGATTGATCGATCGCTGCTTCGTCGATCATGGGATCCACCAAGGTCGGCTCAATTGCGTCAGATTAGGATATGTGTATCGACGACGCTGCTGACCGATCAGGTAAATTCAACAACTTCTTGAACCTAGGCCAAGTTGAAAGACCCAATGAAGAAGCGGTGACCAAGGGTGCGTAGGGCTCAAAGTGGTTCGGTAACCCGGGCACACACCTCGCACTTGCCCAGCTTGCCAATCTTACTAGCGTGCAATGTCGAATTATAACTACCGGCTTACTTACCTTACCTGCCGATACATGCCTTAACGCCTAACCCGCGGGAACGCTGACACACTAAGCGTGCGTTGGTATGCGTCTGGCGCACTAAACGTAATCCTCACCATTTTTTCAACGTTGCATGCTCTCTACCACATCTAAAAAGAAGCACCAGTTTAGATCAATAGACACCATGTATAGTTAGAGTGTCCTAGATATATTTCGTAAATTATTCACGCGGCGGCACTAGAATTATGAGTATAACTGCTGCAGTCAAGGCTAACGGAGGCGGGCCGAAAGGGTTGGGGGATAATGGGTTTAGGTCATGATCTGCTAGCTCCATGGCCGCTTATTCGTCCGGAAAAAGAGACAGCTTCACATGGCGGCGCACGAAGTGGGCACCGTGAACTCAACCCGCACACCTGTTCTTTTCTAGTTCCCAGCCTAAATTCCGCCATCCCCTCGACCGGTTGGGGTAAATTCATAAAGCATCGCGAGTGAATATAGATCATTGAAATATATAGATGAGAGCTTAAGAAGTATCGATTTAAATATTAATAGCGTTATTGATTCGTTCGAGCATTGCCTTTTTATTGCCGGAATTATTGACATGCAAAGCACGGCAGACAAATTGAAGCTGTGTAGGGTCAAGAGTGCTAAAATCGCCTAGTGCCATCAGTTCCATCTTTGCCTGGCCTAGCCATGCTCTTTCGCGTTCTTTGAAACTCTTAAGCAGCATGTTTAAAGTGCTGATGGGCTGACCTTGCTCGTTTGCCGAACTTGCATATGGTGATCCCGTAGGATAAGGAGATCCCCCATAAGGAGATCCCCCATAAGGAGATCCCCTATAAGGATTATTAGATGGTTCCACAGATCCAGGCTGAGCTTGAGCCTGTTGCTTGGTAGCTTTTTCGTGTAGTTTCCGTTTGTTCGCTGAGTCCGGAACGTCAGCCGCACGACGCTTGCGGTCAACAGCCGGAGCCGAATCGTAATCGGACTCATCTGAAGCCGTGTATGCCGACGATGAAGATGCAAGTTCGACAGATGTGTCGGCTACTCTCTTGAGAGTAGTACGTTGGTGTGCTCTCTTACCTTTTAGCTTGCTTCGTTCACTTGGCAGCGGTGCTGCGATCGTGTCGGGGTTCTCACTCAGTTGGCTATGCTGCGGGTTACCCAGCAAGTTATCTGGCACGTTTGGTAACCCCATCACATCTTCCAGAGATTGAGGCGATGACCTTAGACTCTGCGGCAAGTTTTTGGATGCTGAAGCTAGTAGCATATTGTTGTTAGGCATACCAAGCCACATATTCCTAGACGAACCTGCATCATCCAAAGTTTCTGATATTTCACGCCGTGCCGGCGAGGCAGTCTGTTGGCTGACAGTAGGAGATATATACCAATCGTCGTGCATGGTATCTGTTCTTCCTGTATTAATGTGACTCCGGTCTGTAACTCGCGAGCGTTCGCCATGACTTCTCGAGGGGAACGGAGACGTAGCATAATCATGAGCACGAGGTTGCAAGTCATTGTTGCCCATGTTTGTTCTTGTGTGCAATAATGTATGAGTCAAAGGTGTTTCATTGATAGACTTGGCTGTATTACTTTGGGGCCTTTTACGTTCAACGACATCACCCTCTGTATGGATATCGCCCATGTAACTCACATCAGTTCTGTCGTTCAAGCTTCTTCGGATTGACCGCGTCTCGATTGAGTCCCTTGAATGGTAAGAGTCACTCGAACTACTCTCGTCACTGGAGTAGCTGCAGCTCACGTCGCTTGAGTACGAATCCTCTGTTTCACTGCGCTCACCTCTCCTAACCATGGTTGTCGCCTTAGTTTCTTGGTGCGCCTTCGGTTTGGGTGCTTCTACATGTGACTGCTTCATTTGTTTTATCGGGCTCTTCACCTTGCCTCGGCGTAGTCTTCCAAGCCGCTCAAAGCTGCCGCGCTCGCCACGTTCATCACGCTCATCTTGTTGTCTTTGCTTCTTCTGATTGCGCTTTTTATCATCAATGTCACTATGTTCCTTCGCTTCGCGCTCGGTGGTATCATTTTGAATAGATTCCAGAATTTTGGGGTGATTTTCGTCACCTTGCCTTTGCCGTTGCTCGAGATCACGTTGATTCAATTCTCTCATTTTTGCCCTTTCAGTTTCTCGTTGAAGTGTGATCATGTTTTCGAGAAGTTCTTTCTTAGTCTCGTCGTTATCCTCTGCATCCATACTTGTATCAAGCTGTAAAGCCACCGAAGCGCGGCGGACTTGGTTTCCACTATCGGTATCATCTGGAGTTTGCGCCCAAAGTGCTGGCGGAGGCTTAGGAGGCGCATTCACTGGAGTTGCCCATTCGAGTGAGTTTTTTTGAGCTTCCATTATGATGGGCCGAGACTTGAGATAAACACGCAAATATTTTTGCAAGAATCTTTTAGATCCGAAGAGTGGGAGGCGATACATCAAGCTCAGTACCTGTAAAGGCTCCCGTTCTACACGATTCTGTGTCAACACGGAATGCCGAATGTCCCGTTCTAACTGACGCGAGTGTGGCAACTCCATCAGATACTTCTTGATAATGACTGATCGCGATGTTGCATCTACAGCATTCGCAGTTTGGTTGAGTTCAGCCTGTCGCTGAGAGACTATCTGGTCAAAGTGGGCTTTTAGAACTTGAGTAATGACTCCGCGGTTAAGTATTTTTCCCAGGTTCAGCAAAATTCCGATGAGCACCAGTTCGGTAAATGAAATGACCTCAAATCTCTCGGTGGATAGTGGGATAAGCCACTCTGTTGGCATGTATACAGGCACCGAGAACTCCCAGCGATCTAGGGGATTCACTAACGAGGAATATCTGGGGGAAGGGCGCCTAGATATCAAAAGTATGCGATCCAAAAATCGTGACACTTTCTCATCAGTCGTGAGGAGTTTCCATACCAGCGGATTCGATGATTCGTTTGCGGGTGGTTGACCAGCGGTGAGCGCTGGTGGCGTCGAGTTTCCGGCAGCTTCAGGGACAGGGTCCTGGAGAATTTGCAGTTCCTCTGATGGGTCTCGTATGGATGCTTGAGGACGAAATCCTAAAGCCCCTGGCTCCGAGCGCAAGGCCTTGAGTAAACCAGTTTTCCCAGTTGTTGGTTTTACAAGATTGACCGCACGGTGTGGTTGATTCACCCTGATCCAGTCAGCATCTCCTAGTTTATCTACTGATGCTTCGCTATCTGGCGGATACCGGTCTAAACCAAGGACTTTCGTGGTCATCTCGGTCTCGAACCTCTTCCTGTATCCACTAAATATATCAGCAAGTTTCTCATCGAGCTCTTTCGACCTGGTTCTGGTCTTCGCTTCTTCGTCCTCTTCTTCTCCACCGTCTTCTCCTTCTTTTCCTTCTCCCATTTTAATTGGCAGATGATCGTACATGGCACACACAGCAACCTTCAGTTGCAGCGGTAAAGCATGTTCATCTCCCCAAGCCGTTGCAGCGCATACGTGGTTGTGGAGGCGTTTGGGATTCAAAGAAGTGCCAGTGTTCTCCTCTATGAGCCGTGCAGCAGTTCGCCTGCCGTTATGTGAGGTTTCTGGCCTCAACTGTCGCCATAGATCATGGTCTGTGACGAATAAAGTATAAGCCAGCTTGAGCTGCATGGGCTCGAAGTAAACTGGGTTGCTTCTCTTCATAAGCTGGCGAATTAATGTAGGCAAGTACCGTACGTCGGCTTCCCGGTCCATGGAAATCCGGCTACTAACGAGTTTCTGCAGCACGCTCGTGGTAGCACTTCCGCGGATAGCAATCTCTTCATAGTCCGGCTTCGAGGAATCACATGGCAACGGCGGCAGTGGCTCTGTAATATTCATAGCGCGAGCCTCCATACTGCGAAGCTGAGAGACGTGTTCTCTGCTTATGAAGCTCTGGGGATCGTAGCCTGTCTTGTGATAGAACATGCGAAGCAAACTGGTGAGGGGTTTGGTGAGTGCCCCAAGTTCTTTTGAATCGAAGGTGTCGGTAGGTTTTGAAGGCCTCCGCCGCTCACCTGAGTATGGCACTGGCACAAAGTATATTCCTGATAGCGTGCTAATGCTAGGGTACAACTCTTCGTGGTGAGACAATACATGTCCTCGGTATCGGATACTGTCCGAAAATGTAAGCTCTTCAACTCGAGACGTGGGATCAAACGCGAATAGGTACCCATGGATAGGCAGACGTGGCTCGTCGAACGTCGATTTACGCCGAAGCGTGACATCGGCAACCTTATTCTGGCGCCGCATGCTACGCCAAAGAGCCGCAAACGCGGCACGCGAGTTTGTGAGATTCCGGTCTGATGGCTGAAGCAGCACCGGTGTCCCTAGGTGGAGCAGGTCTATGACCGACCAGGACGGCAGGAAACGCTCCACGTGTACAATCTCCTCTGGCGCGTCAAATACTGATTCTAGGCGCCGCGTGATCTCGCGCTCCCTCTTGGTGCACCGTTCATCATCAATTATTAGTTCGGGTTTCGCTGCACCATGTGCGAGGCTCATACGCAACAATTCTTTCTGATTTGACTGCGTGCTGGTTGAGCATAGCTGCTCGCCACGCACATTAAACGATGCCAAAGACTTTCGAAGGTCAGAAGATGCAATAACGTCGTAACCAGTTATGCCAATCCTCATACCACCAACATGTAGTTCGCCACGTAACTCCACGAGCTTGCGTTCCGCAAGAGACCGCACTATTATGGGCAGCTTAGTTTCTTCTTCCGACAGAGGCGTGACTATGAGTTTCTCCTCCGCTAATGGACGAGTCTCAATGGGCCCGTGCAGAGTCCACACTCTCCGCAACGTTTCCCAGTCGCCGTCGATGTCAGAACATACATTCTTCTCCTGATCGGAGCCTCTCGGGGCACTTTTTGCGCTACTCGGTAATTGAGGTCTCAACAACAGCGGGACAGTAAGAACGTTCAAGTCTTCGCCCCTTAAAACCTTTAGCTCGTCAGAGACGGCATCCAGATCACTCGTGGGGCTCTCCGGACGTGATACTAGGACAAGCCGTCGATAACTCGACTGCTCGAGGCTTGCAAATTCACGGCGTGCGACAATAAGACCATCACGTAAGCCTGATCTCGTGCGCTCGGCCAGCGCAAGTCCCGGTCTGTCGGGTATGTTGTCTCGATCCAATCCGAGGGTATTCACGGGGTCGGAAGTGACATTTGCGAGAAGCGCAAGATGCAGAACATCATCTACACCAGCCGTATTGAAGCTCAGAATCGTGTGGACGCATTCGTACACCTCATCAGTGGCACTCGGCCCTTCTTGGGATTCGTCCACACTAGAGAAGGTGCCACTGAGCTGAGTGTTGTACAAAACGACCGATACCTCAAAGCGGTCATCGGTTCGGACTGCCCACAATCGTATAGTCTCGACTATGGCAGTTAAAGCATTTCCCAAAAGGGGTGGAGACTCCAATCCCAGTGTGCCATCAACTAAGAATAGCACGGAGTCCTTTTTCATTCAATGAGAATCAGTACTTTCTACAAATACGCAAATAGATCAGTGACTCGGAATTATGATGAACTTGTAAGTTGTAAACGAACAAAGAGTCCTCTGCACTCGCTCAACAAGATCGAACCTGCCAAAACGCTCACGCTTTGGTAGGTTATAAAATACGCGGATGACGATATGTAACACGTGATTTGTGTTGTGGTTTAGATTCGCAAGATGAATTATATAACGCGTGGTTCCAACCACCTTAACAAAATAAAGCTCTGGAAGTTAAAAGCAGTATTGCCCAGTCAACATAATTCATATACGTAAGTTCATGTGTGAGTAATTTGTTTGATCGTGGTAGTGCCGCATGCGTTAACCTCTACCCGACAACTCAGGGCACTGGGCCAGATAGAGAGGAGAAAGGTGATCTTCATCTTACAATTTTCCACTCAAATTCTGGCCACCATCAATGGGCAGAATCGATCCATTCACGTAGCTGCCTGCAGGTGAGCACAAGTACAGCACAGCACCCTGAATATCACGGGGTTCGCCGAGTCGCCGCATGGGGTTGGTGTTCGTCATCTCCTCGCCAACAATCTCCAGAATGCCATTGGACATTTTGGTTGGGAAAAATCCGGGCGCAAGTGCATTCACGGTGATGTGCGAAGGACCCAGCTCTACTGCGAGTGTTTTGGTGAGGTGGTGAACGGCAGCCTTGCTAGACAGATAACCGTAAGTGCCACCACTCATGCCACTGCGAATACCGGCAACCGATCCGGTAACCAATACACGGCTAGGATCCTCCGGAGAGCCTGCTTTCTCCAGCAATGGTGCAAACCCTTGAATGGTGAGGAAGACGCCCTTCACATTTAGGGCCATAACCTTGTCAATCGCAGAGCCCGGATGAGCGCCGAATTCGGCACCCCAAGAGGCTCCGGCATTCGCAATAAGGATATCAACCTTGCTTTCATGCTTGGCTACAAGTTCTACGAGCAGCTTCACACCTTCATCAGTCGAGCTATCGCTAGGCGCCGATACTGCTATGCCGCTGAGACCGTGCTTCTTTGCAAGATCATTAAGAGCAGCGGCAGCTTCATCGCACGCTTTCTTCTTACGTGAGCTGACGTAGACTTTAGCAGCACCTGCGAGAATGAACGCCTCGCACATGTACAGACCCAGACCGCGAGAGCCTCCGGTCACAACAGCAACTTTACCATCCAAGCGGAAGAGAGAGTCCATTTATAAGTTTGAAATCTGATCGAGTATTGAAACTTGAGTGACCCACTGGGATTGTTTGACCTGGCGAGCCGGTATATAGCTGATTATATAGGTGGTCTGCTAGGCTACCTCAAGGGCTAGGACAGCTAGTGGATGCGGGGAATTCACGCGCTGAGCCGACATCAAAGCACCACCCGACAGGCTCAGCCCGAGGTACCCCAACCCGAGAGTGTGCCTCAGTAAGCTGGAGACAAAGAGTGGTCAAGGATACTATGTCACCCCAGCGAATAGCCGCACCAGGACACGCACCGACCGTGGCCATAACGGAATGTCTGCTTCCAAATAGCCGACGGCATAGGTCGTATGACCGAGGCGTGCGTTTCGGGTCTGACTCTCTTCTATGTTTACGATCGATAAATAGGTAAATAAATATTAATACAGTCGGATTCTCTGTACGTGTTGTATATATACTAAACTTGCGTTTTCTGGCGTTTCGCCGGCAAGCTGAAGCTAATCTCTGTGGGCCCAGTGATCAACTTATTTAATTCTGTTGGCACAATTTTCTCCATGAGAGGTGCACCATAATATGGCACCGACCACAATTTTCGCAGACGCGAGTCCAAGTCATCAGAACCCATCAGAACTGGCCACATCGTGCTGAGCTCGATTGGATCGGGCTCTCCATGTGCCAGTGCTGCAGGACTAGTCGGATCGTAGCGCTGGCGCAGCCACAGCACTAGAAGTACAAGTACGAATACCTTCGCTGTATCTTCACGTGAATGGTTCTGGGCATCGTATAGAATTGTGTTGTCCTCAATGACCTGTGCCAACTGCTTTGCATCGCGTGGCTCCATTGTGGTCATTGCAAGTCCGTCTACGACTGTCTCTAATACTTTCCGATCTATGCGCCAGTCAAGCAGATGTCCGAGTTGGGCGATGACATTATCCATATCACGACCACGTTGGCTGGCGCGAAGCGCTTGCCACATCTGTGGGAGTGGCGAACGCAATGATACGTCGACTGGTAACTGGCGTAGTCCAGCGACAAAGTGGCGACCAAGACTGCGTGGCCAGCGGGTAGCGGCTGTAATAAATGCACGCATAGCAGTCTGAGCAACTGCAGGGTGCGAAGCGAAGCTGAGCGATGTAATCAGGGGAATACAATCATCAATAACGACCAAATTATCCTCCATGGCTTTCACAATGACGCGAAGAGCAGCTATGTCCTGCGCTGAAGAGGCAATGGTGATCAAACGGCGGATATTTCGCTGTAGGAGAATAGTAGCAGCATTCGAATTGTGCAACCCTATGTGATGAGGGGAACCTTTAGGCAGATTGGTGGAGGTCACTACTCCCGAACTGACAATCAAGGGTGATTCTCTTGATGGCTTGGTCTTTCCCGATTGGTTCCAAAGTAGTTTCAAAAGCTGGTTGGTGAACACTGTGCACTCTGTGCTTCCTTCAGCAAATGAGGCAAAATACTGGCACACGTACTCGTCCCCCAGAAGTGATTCGACGTCAATCACAACGGCAAACACAACTCTAATGAGCATGAGGCGTGTTGCCTCAGGCTTTGTCAATGACGTTCCAACAACGTGATGTACGAATTCTGTAAGTTCGCTAGTTTTAACCGGCCAGAACCGTGCTCCACTCGCAATAAGAACCGCTTGGGTCCACAGAGTTCCACCTCCAGTGGTAGCACTATCACCACTCTGTTTGAGGAGATTGAATGACACTCTGAACACTTTGACAAGTACGGCTGCACGATTTTGCTGTGTAGCTGCATCACCCAAGTTGATAAGTTGGCCAAGGATGCTGCTTAATGGTTCGATGTCGCGTTCGCTTGCTGTTTTGAGGCGCTGTACTGCCTTTGTAAAGATACCCGTGGCTAGTGCAGGGCTGAGAATGAGACGTGGCCGCGAAACTAGCCCGCAGTTGATGATTTGCAGGGCTTCTGGGTCGTCAAATCGCCTTTCATATAGCTCTTTCATCGCAGAAGCTGGCATTAACAGGCCACGTATGCTCACAAATGTGAGTGCAAGCTTGAGCTCGCCACTCCGTAGAAGATCGGCTACGAGTGCGATCACGCGTCCAGTTTCTTCGCGGTCCATACTGAGCAACAAAACACCAAGACCTTGCGTCACGATGAGCGGATATGCGTTTTGAGCTTCTATCAGCCCATTAACCACATTGTTACCTGCAGCATCACCGGCATATTCTCCAATCGCTGAATCATTTACACAACTGGCACCTCTTTCTGTCGACAAGTCTGCGCCTGCATTCAAGTTTGTGTCTTCTTTGAGAAGCCAGGATTTCGTGGCCTTAAGAGCTGTGCCGCGTACACTGTAATCCAAGTCTGCGGCCAGCACGAGTAGAGTCTCCCACACCATTGCGGGAGGAACTAGCAAGTGACAATCCAATACGAGCGTAAGTACTCGCTTTTTGAGCTGAACAGCGCCTGGAGCATGTACACGGCTCAGAAGAGGCTGTAATACCGCTGGATCACGCGACTTGGCGTAGACATGTGCTACAAGAGGCACGAGTGCCTCGCAAACGGCTGGTGAGGCCTGCGATATGCGTCCGAGCCATTCTGCATCAAACTTCGTGTGATCCCGGCACACGATACGCTCGAGAAGACGAAAGATATCGGCTTGTACAGCGTCGCGAAGGTCATGACGTGCCGCCAGAGCCATCAGCATGGACGTTATTTGAGCGTGAAAGGTCGATATGGACCATTGGGATAGCACATGCCGCCAGCTAGTAGCGAGAGTTGCGCTGCCGTCGGTGCCCCAGTCTGACATGTGGGTTTTAGGGGCTGTGAGCGCAAGATGGTAGTCATAGAACGGTTGTTGCGGCAATAACATTTGACGAGACGCGAGATATAGTCCCTGGTCTCCTAACATGTGGATAATGGTCGTAACAGCCTCGGTGGAGCTGCGCAACTTTTCGCTCGCTGGCAAGTCGCCCGCGTTAGCACGACCTGAAAATTCGTTTATTTCTAACTCAGACAATGTCTCATACAGTGGACGCAGCGTCTCTAGTAGAAATAGTGGGTAGCGCTGACCCCGGTATGCTGAGGCAAGGCGGAATAATGTAGCAACGAAGGTTGTAAGAAAAAGCTCGGCCGCGGCCCAGTGCGGATCGACTGCACGACGCGCAACTTCAGCCATGAACTCTGTAAGTGCCGTACGTTGAGAAAGAGGTTTTCGCCAATTTGCGTCTATCAAGCGCCTGCTGACTAGCTCGGCGGCTTGACGTGCGGCTTTATGGGTGACGATGGCAGCGTGCTCAAGCGGCTCGCGCATCTTTTGCGCTACTGCATCATTCCACATGCTAATGCTTATCTGACCTGCGACAGAAACAACGCTCAGCACCAAATCTGCCACAGCTTCGTGGGCATCGGGAAATTTGCGCCATTCAGCAAGAAGCTGGTGAAGAACATGATCACGAGACGCCGCTGCCAACTGTGAGTAGGCCGCAGCCACAAGTCGTGTCATACGATTACTCACAAACTCGGTATCATCATTGTTGGTGGCCCTGGCAGGATCACTAGTCGTTCCGGCAGTCACGTCTACTGGATAAAACAACCATGACATGGCACCAGTGAGCAGAGGAAACACCTGATGGGTCTCCAGCTGCCCGATATGAAGTGCATCAATCCAAGCATCCAGGCTGCGCCCCAATTCGCCGCGGAGATCTAACCCAACCTCATCGTCTGAGTTCGATCGGACGACCGATGCGGCCACACGGAACACTGCTGCCGCAGGCTCGACCACTGCACCGAGCCATTGGTCACGGGGATCTACATGACGATATGCAAGTAATAGGCGACTGGCAGCGAGTGCGTGACGAAGAGATTCAAAATCAGCCGAATTAGGAGACCCATTTTGAAGTGCTTCAGTATCCTCAAAACTGGTCGAAATTTGGAAGCTACCAAACTTCTTTGTAGCATCCGTTTGCAGATCACGAACTCCCGCAGCTAGGCGACTGAAATCACCGCGATCGATGGCAAATACGTCTACTTGTCTCAATGCATGTAGCAAAGATTCTGTTGTATTTGGTGACGGTTTGCCGAGAAAGGCAGCATATTGCTCGTGATATATGGCCTCTAGATCTGCTTTGTCCATGGAAATGGCAGAACGTGACTCAGTGTTTACAGTCGCGTCTGCAAGATATATCACGCGGTGGTAAGGGGTATAATTCTGCCGCGCTGGAGCATTTCTCCGCGGTTTACCGAACACGCTCACCGAACATTCGAGGGTTCGCCGTTGGGACTTGCCTCGAACCCGTGATTTCATTTGGTCGGATGCAGATCGAGGGTCGAGGGCCTGGGGCGAGCCGAGGGCAGAGAACCCCATTTTTTCCAAGGTGCACCGAGTCTGGGCGGTGAAAGACAGGAGAGCGTGGCGTGACAAGCGACGAGAGACGTGTCCCCCAGTTGACGAGAGTGTGGAACCGCGAATACTATAGATTGTGAGAGAATTATAGTCTATTGTGAACCCATTGTAGGTCTAAACGTCGCCAGGTGTTCTGAAACTGATTTTTAGTCAGGCGAACGGCCACATCCTGAAAATTCGTCGGCACCCATCAAGACCTCTCAAATTGGGTATCATTTTGCATAATTTTCCGATTTAGGTGAATACCCCGTTTCATTTGATTAAGTGCTGAGTGTGACTAAACTAATTCTGGGAACTAATATACTCGCAATACAACATGGAAATGGAGGCTTTGGTACGTGACCCACGGTGGTTTTTCCCCCTTTCACAATGGCGCCGCTCGAGTCCGAGCCGGCAGGATGGTATCTCCTATGAACAAGAGCTGGTACAGCAGAGTAAAGGTGTTCAATTCGTCACACGTATGGCCACATCGCTCCGATTGCCACCACAAACTATTTTTGCGGCAACGCTCTACCTCCATCGCTTCTACACGCGTTACTCATTGAAGCGAGCGCACCCTTATGAGATTGCTGCGGCGTGTGTGTTTCTTGCGGGCAAGACCGAAGACTCGCCGCGGATGCTGAAAGAAGTAGCGACCATTGCCACAAAGGCTGCCCTGAAACTACCTAAAACACCCGCAGAGATCGAGGCTGAGCACCGGTCTGATGTGGACCAATGGATAAAGCTTGTACCGCAGCGAGAAGATGATCTGCTGCAGGCACTCAAGTTCGACTTCGCTGATACTGCACCATACGAACACCTGAGCCACCTCGTGAATACTTACGTACCTGCGGACCAGCACAGCCGTCTGGGCAGCTCAGCAACGATGTTTCTGAACGACTCATGCCTCACGCTTTTGGGCGTCACAGCAACGATGCCACGCCTGGCTGCTGCTGCCCTCTACTGGGCCAGTAAAACTGCGCATACACCGATTCCAGATGGTGAAGGCAACGTGAAGTGGTACGCGAAGACGGCCGCACGCGCGGAACTAGTCCAGATCATTAACGACATGGCGGAGATGACAGCCATCGTGCGTAATGGGGCCAAAATCGAAGGACAGTCGTACGAGCGCATCAAATGAGCCTTACGTTATTGTGGCACATTTCTTTTGGATTCCCTATCTCGGATTTGAACTGGGTATCTGGTGCGGCTGAGTTCGTGGGGAGGAAAATATCACGCCATAAATAAATGAGTGCGGTTTGTAATGCCTCTCTTTTCGATGGAATATCCACTGATTTGCAGTGTATAAGTATGATATTTAATGATAAAAGCTGATAAAGGTGCTCGGAATGAATCCAGATGGCTAAGCACCATGGGTGGCGGTTATAAGTCTAGTGAAGCTTTGAAGCATGTGCAAAAATTAAAGGAATGGTCACATTCATAAACAATGTTCAATAAGTAGAATTTCTATAAGATTACCAACAATTTGAAGCTATTTCTCTCCGTGTCCAGGCTCCTTTCCCGTGGTATATCCTGACCACCTGGGTCAGGGCTCATTTTTCACTCGTCAATCCACAGATGATCAGATCGGCGGTGCGACGACTCGCAGCTAGCCGTTCCGCGCGGCCCGCCGCAGCACCATGGTCCTCCACATCTGTGCTGCATAGTAGTACCACCTCATATATCCGCCAGGTCCACTCCAACTCCCCGGCGCCTTCGAACCCCCAGACCCCCTCTTCGTTCAACGGCACGCCCAGCGATCTTGAGGAGCACGGCCCGTCGCAGCGCCCAATGCCGCTGAACGTGCAGCTAACGCATCTTGAACCCATCAAGCTGACGCCGCCGTACGGTGATCTTGTGGCCGAAATCACGGTGTCGTCGTTCCTTGGTTTGAAGGACGTTGAGTTCGTGGCCGAGTTCCTGATGCGCGCGGCCTTCTACCTCGGTATCCCCGCGCGCGGTCCGTCGCCGATGCCACAGAAGGTGAAGCGGTGGACTGTAATTCGCGGTCCGTTCGTGCATGCAAAGTCGAAAGAGAACTGGGAGCGCCACACTTGGCGCCGCCGCATCCGCCTCTACGATGCGAACCCCGAGACCGTCCAGGTTCTGCTGGCCGTGGCTGCGCGGCACTCTCTCGCAGGCACTGGCGTGCACGCGGTGACATACACCAACGAGGCCGTCGGGGACCTGCGGGAGATGGCCGTGCCGCCCACGACGGACGACGCCGAGGTGCTCAACCCCGTGGACCTGGCGGAGAGCCCTCAGGGTGACGTGGCGCGTGCTGTGCTTGAGCTGCTCAAGGACCCACGTTTTGCGACTGATGCTGCTCAACTAGAGGAGGTGGAGCAGCAGATGAAGGCGGCCGAGCTTGACAGACCCGAGTCGTCATCGAAGGACAAAAAGTAAAAGCAGAGAAGGAATTCGAGCTGGTGACCGGGCAGGCGGCATGAAAGCCAGTCTAACTTTCAATTGTTTCAAATAAAGCAATATTGCGATGTACATAAGGTAGAAGAATAAATATCAAATATTAAGGATCGTCGTGAGCGACGGCAGCCGGCCGCGTACCTCGACCGGCGGGCTGGGCTCGAGTTTTGGCTCAGTACTCGATGCGGGAGACGCCGACAGCGACGGCGACCGCGAAGGTGCCGACGAGAACGGCGAAGGTGTGCCGTGTGTCCCTCCCGCCTGTGTCGTCTGTGGTGCGGGTGCCGGCTGAACAGCGGATATCGTATGCACCGCTGGCAGCTCTTGACCTGTCGGTGAGTGCCCGGCAGGCTGCTGGCTCGAGCCCAGTGCACTCAGCCCCACCGCTCCGGCCTCAGAACTTGTTGTACTAGCATTCACGCTCTCAGATCCCGCAGGCTGCTCCGTCGCTTTCTGAATTGTGCTACTCGCTGGGGTCTCAAAGTTGGTCACATTCACAAGACGGTCACTGCCGTCCCACGAGAATTTGCGGCCGGCGCACTCAAAGTCACCACCCACATCCTTGACTATGCGGCCCGTCGAAATCTGCTGCAAAGAGCGCGTGGCTTTGAGCATGGCTAGGAACTCGTCCGTGGACACACTTACCTGCGCCTCGTTGCTGAAGCTCACCTTGCGCGGCAACGGCGGCGGAGACGCGGGCTCGAGCTCCTCTTCTTCGAACACGTTCTCGTCATAGAGTTCCGCCACACTCGTGCGCGCCAGGCTCGGCGCCGCACTCTCGAACGCCAACTCAAGCTGGTCGGCTGACGGAGCTGAGTTCGTACGCGGGCGGCGGCGCTTCTCGCTCGCACGCCGCTCCCCGGCGATCGAGCTACTGCTGCCAACCGTGCCGGCGGCGTGTGATAATGACGTAGGCGTGGTTGTCGCCGCCATCACGCTAGTCAGCGGTGCGATGTTGTTCGGAATAGGCAGCTTCGAGCCGAGTGATGACGTACGGCGGTGCGGGTTTTTCGACCCGGTCGCGGAGTTACGACGTGGGAAGAGAGTTGGCGCAAAGTTTGGCAAGCTTGGCGAGCTTACGCTATGCATGCTGCGCGATGAACTTGCGGCCACCTTAGTCGTGGCGCTTCCGGCAGTGCCAATGGCCGGGTGAGTCGCACTCAGTGATGATGTGTTAGAAATATGCGGCGGACCAACAGATTTATGTGGCGATGCGATTGTCGCTGTTGACGGCGCAATAGTCGAGTGAGATACCGTGGTTGATTTCTGCGAACCATGTGGTGAATTGAGAAGCAGATCGAAATTGGACGGCATGTTCAGCTGTAACGTGCCAAAGCCAGGCTCGTGCGGTTGTGTGCACTGCGCTGGGAATTCCGTACCGAAAATTGGAACGAGCGCAAATCGCACATAGTAACAAACATGTTTAGCAAGAGTGCGTGCCACTTCAAAGGGAACCCAAGTTCCTTGGATCTTCAAGAATCCGCCGCGCACGCGCCGAATCACGGGCTCGAGCTCAGGCGAATTGTCCAGCAGCTTGACAATATCTGCCTTTGAGTTACCAATGGCTTTCCAGATACCTGTCAGATGAACATAACCGGTGTAATAGTCCCAGATGATCGACTGGCCGTTGATCTCGTACTCCAAAGCAGTCAAGTAGTTGCGCTTGTCTGATCCAGTTGCATAGCGCCGCGACTGGATCTGCGATGGCCGCGGCGGTAAGACCGCCCAGCTGTTGTCTGGCGGGCCGGTCATGACATTCATCTCAGGAGGCACAGCGTGTGCGGGATAGTTCACCGGATACTTCACATTAGCATCAAGGCGCGGTACGCTGCGACGCCGGTGACGGGGTGCAGTTGTGGTGCCTCCCGCACCGGCATGAGCACTTTGTGTACTCGAATGGGATCTTGGGCGAGACACAACTTCACGCAGGCCATCGCGACCGCCTCCCCGCTCGGGTCGTGCGTACTGATAAGCATATGAACGCTGGTTGTACGGGGCTTGCGCAAGCGGTACAGGCTGAGGCTGACCCCCTGGAGAGGCTAATTGCGTTTGCATCACTTGACTTGACACTTGAGGGACCACCTGTGGTGGTCCTTGAGATATAACTGATGGCATTTGGGTTATTGTCGGTTGTAGTGCCGTCTGCGGCGGTGCAGGGTAGAGCGGCTTTGGTTTTGAGTAGTAGTCATACTCCGCTTCAGTGGCAGGCGGCGGAGTGTGGCGCATTTGGGGCGGGACATACCACGATGCTCCTGTTGCAGTCAGCGCCACAGGAGACGTCATCGTGATCGGAGACGTGAGCGTAACGGGGGATGTCATCGTTGCCGCTGATGTCACATTGGTTGGTGACGAGTGCACCCCAGCGATATGAGCCGTTGTGTGGTGGGTAGACTGCGCCGGTGACGAAGCAACCGCTGATACATGCATGGGAGAGGTATGTGTGCTGCCAGGATCCATCGTCGCTGTCGTCATAGTCACTGGCGATGTAGACGCTGGTGAATACCGCTTGTAGTGAAATACTACAGGTGACGCATAAGGCTGGCGCGGCGTGTTCGGCACTTGAACGGGAGCCCCCTGAACGCCCGCAATTCCAGATGCCTGTGGCTGGTTAGGCATATGGCTCGGCGTCTGCTGAGTAGGCTGAACTACTTGGGCTGATTGTCCCGGTTGAATTGGGCTTTGTTGCCCAGGCTGAGTGCCGGCTTGAGCAACATAGCCGTAGTTGTAGTAATAGTACTCTTGATGAGACATGGATGTGATGCAATGCAATGACACCGGATTCAATTCTACGTTTCACTGAATATAGCAGTGAGTGAAACAACTGATCTGCTGAATTATATCTTCAATGAAATTGAAGATGTGCTGAAGGTTCGATTCTTCTGGTTGGCTCGCTCAATTGATTGGTTAATTTACCCGGGCCCTGTACTGACTCGGTAATGCTGGGAAATGGGTGGGAGGAAGACTCGGTGGCGAGAATACCTGAGATCGCGGCGAGAATGTCGAGAATGGTCGAGTCGTGTCAGAAGTGGGGTGTCCTACGCAAGTTGGAGTGCGACGGGAGTGCAATTGAGTCTCTTGGGGCGATTCTACCTGAGAAATCAGTTCTATCCGCTAAAATTCTTCAATTGATTCTGGTGCGAGGAGTCGGAAAATTCTGTGCTGTTCAATTTAGAACGCACTGTAAATGCAGTACGATTTGTATGCGAACCTCTTAATTCGTGGGATCGCAAGGATATATCCGAGTGAAATGTGTGTAGATGACAAGGGAAAGAATACGGTTCTCAGCCAAGACGTATATATTCGGAGATCCCGATCGCGCGGTCCTGGACCCTCCTGATGCCAGACATATGCGGCTTCTGGGTCGGGGCCGCGTCCCGCCGCCTTGGAACATTTAGAGACGCTGATAGCAGTGGCCCTGGGTTGTAATTGGATAAGTACCCTTGCCGCCTGAAGCACCCACTATGCCTCACCCTTGCCTCTGCGTTCCCGCGCGGGCTCTGTTCGCCAGAGACCAGGTGGAGAAATCAGGGCTGAGTTTCACACTCGGGGCGCGGGTCTCACACGCGCGCGCATAGGCCAAGACACTCGCGCATAGTCGCATCCCAGATAATTAAATGAAGAGGTTCACAATGAGAATAATGACTGCAGTGATTGGGAACAGATACATAAGACACCATCTAATAAGTAACTTTTCAAATAATATATAATTTTGTTTGACAGTGTATTTTCAAGAGCTCAGTCACGAACCGTGGTTCCTCTATGCACATATTTCTCTCTCTGACTTAACTTTAACATCTCTGCTTCATCTCATGCACATCCCGACGCATATAATCAATCATTGGGGGCGTCGTGCTTCGTCTTTGCTCGCATGGCGGCTCGCTCCTCACGTCCCGCTCCTTTATCGGGGCCCGCTTTAGCTCATAATGTATCGTAGCTGCCCCGGTATCTCAAGGGCTCGGGTGTTGTGCATGCACGCGCCTATGCTGGAATTGAAAGTGGAGACAAGTGATAATCTTATAGTCGTTCCGGGGAGCAAATGGGTGACGATCCCATCGACTAAGGGTATGCACCTCTCATTCGCTGCATTTGCCCTGGACGTGCCCAGGCAGCCCAGAACGGACCCTATAATGCCTCCGAGGTGTTAGAAAGGCGTCGCGGCAGAACATCCGCGATGATCGGCATGCGTTATATTACTATCAAAGCGCGGTACATGAACATATTGAGTGAAGTGCCCGCCGTGCATAAATTGACCTAAAGGTTGCACCAACTTCTTCTCCTCGGTCGTTCTTGGATCGCCACCTGTTACGGGACTTTCGAATATGCCATCAGCCTTCTAATTCGACCCCTCTGGATTGTCGTTGCAGAGGCCTCATCATGCGGTCATTGGGACCAGGGCAGAAGTGATCTGTAGGGCAATAGCCTCCGTGGATTATGTGACTTCTGTATGCATTTTTGGGGTAAGGAGGGTAGATAGCCTGATATCTAAAGGCATGCAACCTCCTGTGAACCTGTGAACCTGTGAACGTGCACAAATTCCCAACCCATATTCTCCCATTTCACCTGAGCCACACTGGGCCTCGCTTAGTACTACTGACTACCCTATAGATACGGATTACGTTTGACCCGACCGATACTTAGTGCGATAACCACCCGTAATCGGCTTCACTCCCTCTGAGCGAGACCTTACCCGGTCGGAGATACTCGCCACCCGGGAATTCAGCAGGATGCAGTGGACACCGTATCTGCAACACTGTGCACGGAGGGTTATTGATAACATGGAAAGGTTTCTAGCCAGGAATTTGTCCAGTCAAACCACCGCGATCCATGAGATATCCCGTGTTTTCAGCCTAAATGCAGCCGATACCGCCGTTTCAATATTCATGGACACTAAAGTGCGGACGCGTCCGGAGATAGCTCCTAGATGTACTCATTAACCTAGTATATTTCCAAATCTGTCGGGTGGGGGGTGCATTACCGACGCAGATCAACAAGTCTTAGGTCACTTGATCTTTCGTATGTCCAATTGGCTACATCTTGCCGCGCATCAACAATATCTATGCTCACTCATAAGACACACAACTTATATATGCCACGCAGACTGGCAATAATGTAGTACATGTGTGACATATTTGCGAAATCTAATTATTATATCAATTAAATAGAGAAAAAAATCTTGCTGGTTGAAGAAAATAAATTCAAGAGCAGTTGTGACCCACGGGCCCGGCAGCTATTGAGGGCTTCCACTAAACAGAACCCTAGGCTCGAGCCGCCATTAATAACCCTAGATTAGAGACTGCCCTGGCCGAGAACTAATTTCGAGAGCCCCGGAAAATGCTACCTTACCCTGTGTCGTCATTGCGCAGTACAGCCTGTTTTCATTTCCAAATTTCTAAGGCACTGTATACTTGTTATCTTACATGCAAAGATTCGAAAAATGTGAGTTAATTAACGTATAGGAAATATCGAAATATGTCAATATAACACTAGCTAAGCCCCGTTATGTAGACTTTACTGGCTTGTTGTTAGGCATGACTCATGGGGGCTCAACATTGAGTGCTAGACCAAGATTGAGTGTTAGAAAGCCCTGAATTGAGATGAAGATGCTATACTTACTGTTCACAATTGCTTCATAAGATCATCTAACTTGAGCAGTGATGGACCGGTCTCAGCAAGCGCTTTCTCCAACGCAGTTTCCAGCGAGCTTAAGTTATACTCACCATTCG
This sequence comes from Starmerella ratchasimensis, assembly GCA_030562965.1. Taxonomy (NCBI): domain Eukaryota; kingdom Fungi; phylum Ascomycota; class Dipodascomycetes; order Dipodascales; family Trichomonascaceae; genus Starmerella; species Starmerella ratchasimensis. The sequence goes on from JAKUAQ010000002.1 coordinate 679,180, forward strand.
GGCATTCAGCCGGAATAGTCTGTATACCGAGAGTCAGAAGATCCGACACGTCCATGTGACTTGGAAAGATCACAGACGTGATGAATTGGACAGATCCCCGCTGATCAACTGATACATCACTCAAATCCACAGAATCACTAGTGAAAGTATCACTGGATTTCTTCACCTCTCTGTCTGATGTGTGAAGTTCTTGTAATTTGTTAATATTCGATTGGTGCTGGTCATGCATATCGCTCCTGGTGATACTTTCAAGAGTTCGACTGCGCTGACGCGTAGACACTTTGGCAGGGCCCCTAAGGCCCATTGAGTATATAAGTGCTGAGTTTAATGCAGCAACATGGTCAGAGGGTCGCATTCCCCACGTTTCACGATCTTCTGTACCATTCAAAATGAGCAGACGCTGTCGCGGCAAGCTTGCGCCAAAGCCTTGTAGCAATAGTACCGGAACGATAGAAGTGAAAAGACTCCCAACAGAAAATATTACTGCATCTGCTGTCTGCATTTCAGCAGAAACACGCGGCGATAGACGCGGACGAATCTCGTCACCATACATATTCACGTAGTACAAACGCTGAATTGGGCTCGGAAGTGGTGGCGCCTCGAGCTTGGCGAAACTAATTTGGCGGGAGCGCAAGCTTGGATGTGAATATAACAAGTCGTCACCATCAGCCTCGACCGATGGATCGGAATGTGCCGATGTCTCTGCTAACTGCTCTGATTGATCTGCCGGATGCGAAATTGCGTTTTGTCCGACGATTACACTGCCATCAGCGAGATCAGCCGCGATGTGATGCGCTATACTCGAGTCAATGCCTGGTAATACTAAAAACTGTGACGAAACTCGGGTCGTAAGGAGAACGAACTCGATAGCAGCCTCTAGCGTGCCGAAATAGAGGCGAGCTCCGGTGAGTAGGAGGTTACCTACACTAGCACTCCGGAAATCAAAACGAGCACCGGCACCACCTGCTGTTTTCTTAAGGAGTTCAGCATGTATTGTGACGAGAAAGGCACGGTACATTGCTTTCATATGGGGCTCAACATCTGCCCATACTACGTGTGTACCTTCGACTACATCGGCCCATTCTTGTCGGGCTAACGCACTATTATCGCTCAGGCGCAAAGCTAAAAGAGCCCGTAGTGCGCCGGGCTCCATAAGTCGCACGAGACGTGAACGTGCATCCCCAATGGCTGGCCCACCAAATGCCCTCAAAATCTCGCTAGTTGAGCCACCATTATCACTCACTGGTACAACATATCCTATCCGGTAAGCAACTCGTGGAAATACCGGTGCAATGGCGTTCGTCGCTGTGCCTCCGCCAACGACTATGATGCGCATAGGGTTAGGTGTACCGGACGCGCATTCAGCTATTACTAGCCAAAGTACTGCTAATGTTATATTATCAGCAATTAACTTCTATGTAACGAATATAGTACTGGCTGTCACGCTAGCCATCAAGGTGATCAGTGAAAAATCATCTTAAATTTACAGTTAATCTTCAACTTATGCGGCTGAACAATATTCGCTGCACCCCGTCGCATAGCTAATGCTGTTTACATAATTCCAACGAATCACTTGATTATAACCGAATATTTTGAATGGTCTGCTACACTTTAGGTACATCATTTTCATATGGCGGCATTTTTTTCACGCTGAAGTGGTTTGGTCTGGCCCACGGTACCACCACCACCTGTTGAACCCTACCCGATGGCTGCGTCCTACCGACCGCCAGACTTTGTCTCGCGTCAGCTATTACCCGCACCGGTGCTGCCATACAAACCTTGCCATACAATACCACACCAAACCCCACGCCGCTAAAACCCACACAGCGCCCTCACCAACGACTTTATCGAGCCAGTCTTGGCCAAATTAAAAATTATACCCAGCGGCCTTGTCCCTGAACCAACTACCTACACCATCATACACATCTCCAACCAAAACAAAGGCACCTTCTGCAACTTCATTCTCCCCGAAAACTTCGGGACATTATTGAAATGCGCGGTCCTCAGGAATGGCTGGAGCAGATCCAGAAATGCCGCTACTTAGACGAAGCCGACATGAAGCGACTTTGTGAGACTGTGAAGCTTCTCCTGATGGAAGAGTCGAACATACAACCTGTTCAGTCCCCTGTGACTGTGTGTGGCGATATTCACGGTCAGTTCCACGACCTTCTCGAACTCTTCCGTGTGTCCGGCGGGTTTCCGGATGCTATCAACTATGTGTTTATGGGCGATTATGTTGATCGCGGCTACTTCAGTCTGGAAACTTTCACGCTTCTCATGTGTCTTAAGGCTCTTTATCCAGACCGTATCACTTTGGTCAGAGGAAACCACGAAAGCCGCCAAGTCACGCAAGCTTACGGCTTCTACGATGAATGTCTCAACAAGTACGGCAGTGTCACTGTGTGGAAACACTGCTGTCAGGTATTTGATTTCCTCACTCTTGCCGCTGTTATAGATGCAAAAATTTTGTGCGTCCATGGCGGCTTGAGCCCTGAGGTTCGCATGCTCGATCAGATTCGCGTTCTCAATCGTGCTCAAGAGATCCCACATGAAGGAGGTTTTGCTGACCTTATGTGGTCGGATCCAGATGAAAGCGTTGAAACCTGGGGTAACAGCTCGCGTGGCGCGGGATGGTTGTTCGGAAGCGAGGTCGCGCGTGAGTTCAACTATGTGAACAATCTCAACCTAGTCGCGCGAGCACATCAGCTCGTAATGGAAGGCTTCAAGTACCACTTCGAAGATAAGGATGTAGTCACTGTGTGGAGTGCGCCAAATTACTGCTATCGCTGCGGAAATGTAGCGTCGGTGATGAAGGTGGACGAAAACACGCAGCCGAAGTTCTCAATATTCAATGCGGTCCCCGAGGATATCAAACTAGCACCACAGAAGCCCCAGCGCAACGACTACTTCCTCTAAAATACCTCGCCTCATGATTACTACTAATCCAAGCCGAGACATTTTACCTATTTTCCAAATTACACACGGAAGTGGTAGAAAGTATTGTTCCCCGCCAGGAACGTTGGTGTGATTCCGTGGATAAGTTATATGTACGGTTTTCTTTTCCGGATTCCCGGCTCGCGAAAGTTTGCTGAGCCCCTCACTTGAAGTCAATGGCCAAAAGCAGCAAAAATGATGAGATTTTCGGATTGCATGGTTAGGAAGGTACCCCGTTTCGGAAGGGAAGATGATACCTAAGCGGCACTGCCGATAATGACGGGACGCTGATGCAGCAATGCGATGAATATAGATATTTAATGAATTTGTCATGGCCTGCTTCACATGCCTTATATGTTTGTAATCCTTCTGGTAGGATCGATAACCTATCTCTCCAGAGCTAAATTAGATCCTTAAGGCAATACAGCACCGCAGTAATATATCATGGTCTATAGCTGCGATCCAACGCGTTCTTTTAAGAATTTCTTGGGGATCTTAGAGGTCTTCACCCACGAGGCGTCGTGGTCTCCCCAGCCCTCGTCGTGATGTTCGTACTGGTGAAACAGCCGCTCGTGTTCGATATCTTCCGGGTGTGCTACCTTAACATCTGGGTCGTTTTCTTGATGGTACTCGCGCCAATGGTGAACTTCGTACTCGTATTCGTAGTCTCCATGGTGACCGGTGCCGTACCCGAAGTCAGGAAGCTCTTTGTTCGCTTGAACGAAGCGACGCCACTCCTCCATGCTGATCTTTCCGTTTCCATCTGTATCAAGTAAGTTGAGAACAGTTTGAAACACGTGGTCACGCGTTTCTTCTGTAATTTTGTGCGTCTCGCTGTTGCTGCCCATCCCTGTGCCGTCGCCAACGACTTCATCTTTTTGCAATCCGTAGAGACGGATCACATCACTACGGTCCCACTGCTTCGTATTATCCACGTCGTGCTCGAGGAAAAAGGCCTGAGCGTCGAACTGGTCGAATCCATGTTCGAGCTTCATGTGTCGCACCTGCCACGAGTCACCCGGTTCAACACGCGCAGGGGAGCCGCTATGAGCCGATACAAGGGCCAAGATCGCTGCAGTTGGTAGGAAGTTACCCATTTTCTTTAGCTTTGAGTCGAAGTTATTGTGTTTTGGTGATGTTTAGATTACTGATGAGCGGGGTTGTTTTCGTGGTTGTGGAACACCAACGCATTTGCGTCTGCGGGGGGAGCGAAAAGAAACGAGCGAAGGCACAAAAAAAATTTAGTTAGCTAAAACCGGTAAAGTAAAGTTTTCAAAAATACAACTGCTTCAAGCAGTGTTCATCAGCATCCCTGATTCCGAAACCACTTATACTATCGCTAAACATTGACAACCTAACTATCGCGTGCTATCTTGTGAACCTCTCTGCAAGCACCCTATACCAAATGGTTGATTCTATATACAGCGGCTATTATATCGAATAATATGAAAACGCGTTCATTGTAGGTATATATACTCTTCAAGGCAATGAGGCTTTTTTAACTCCTTATACATCAATGCCACGCCAGCAATCCACATTTCAATGTACTGAATCATGTAAGGTAACAGCTCACTGTGAGCGAACGCGATAGATTGGCATTTAAACTGTAAGCACTCTACACAACCTCTAAGGTTTGCAATGAGATTTGCAAGAGAGTGCGTGTTTGCCGATAGCAAATGGTATCTACAAATTGGGAAGTCTGTTATACAAATGGGGAGTGCTGCTATACAAATAATTATGTACATTGAAATTAGAGCTGCTCACCCTTGGCGATCTTGCTTTCACCGTACTTCTTGATGCGGATCGACTGCACCGAGATGAAACCCGTCGTGTCAGTGGGATCGAAATCAGTGAGCTCGTCCATCGACGCAGCAGTGGCATCGTAGAGCTTCTCCGTCTCCGACGAGCGGCCCAAGACCATGAAGCCGCCCTTGTACACTTGGCAGCGAACTTGGCCATTAACAGTGACCTGCGAAGGCGGGATAGTAGCGCGGATAAACTCGCACTCCGGGGAATGATAGTAGCCGTTGTATAGGATGCGCGAGAAGGTTGGCGTCACGAACTGATCACGGACCTGGCGAACCTCGCGGTCGAGTACTAGACCCTCCAAGTCGATGTGCGCGTTACGCAGCAGAGTGAGACCGGGAGTTTCATAGCAGCCACGAGACTTAAGGCCGATAAAGCGGTTCTCGACAATGTCGATGCGGCCAACTCCATTACGGCGGGCGATCTTGTTGGCGAGCAAGAACAGCTCAACAGGTTCCGAAGCACTCTCACCCTTGGAAGAAGTCAGTTTGGTCGGGATGCCCTTGCGGAATTCCACAGTGAGCTGCTCAGGCTCATTGGGGGCATCAGTCGGGTCCACAGTCAGCTTCCACATATCCTTGGGCGGCGTCGTGTCAGGGTCCTCCAGGATGCCGGCCTCGTAGGAGATATGAGCAAGATTCTCATCCGTAGACCAGGGCTTCGATTTAGTCTGTGCAACCGGGATGTTCTTCGATGCAGCATAGTCAAGCAAGTCCTTGCGGCCAACAAACTTACGGATGAAGTCGGGATCACGCCAGGGAGCAATCACCTTGACATCAGGCTTGAGGGCGTAAAAGCTCAGTTCGAAGCGAACCTGATCATTGCCCTTGCCGGTGCAGCCGTGGCTAACTGCGAAGCATCCCTCACGCTCAGCAACTGCGATCTGCGCCTTGGCGATGACGGGGCGAGCCAGGGAAGTACCAAGCAAGTATACGTTCTCGTAGATAGCGTTGGCCTGAACCGCGGGGAAGAGAAGATCCTTCACGAACTCCTCACGGACGTCCTCCACGATGAATTTGGTGGCTCCAATCTGCAGAGCCTTAATGCGAGCAGCTTCAAAGTCCTCCTCCTGACCGATATTGGCGAGGAAGGCGATGACTTCGTAGCCCTGCTCAAGGAGCCAGGCAAGAATAACTGAAGTGTCAAGGCCACCTGAGTAAGCGAGACAGACTTTTCCCTTCGACATATTAGCGGGTGTGTGAGATGGCGTGGTAGTGAAATTTGTCAGATATATATATCGCTGATTAGATAGAGGATAAGGGCTGGGGCGGGCAAGTGAGTCACTAATTGAAAGGCAGAAGGCTGGGTCGTTTGGGGTAAGGAGCCACCTGGTACTTTATCGCGGACTATCACTGGCGCTCTTGCTTGCATGCGCTGTTGAGAAGTGCCAAGCCAAAGCCATGGTTGGGTGTATGGTGTGGAGAAACTAATTGAGACCGCCATGCACCCTGGCCCTGTTAATCCGGCGCAGCTTGAAGACGAGAGATACAGGATCTAAGTCGGCCGAGCAAACAGAATAAAATTGACGGCTAGTCACTTTAGAGAACATTTCGATATATTGTCGTGGTATTGTTCAATGTCTACCAAACCGTGTTCAACACTTACGCGTACTGTAGCACAGAAAAACTCACTTTAAGAACTATTTGTTTTCATTGATAATACTTGCTTAACTTTTCTGTTTTAATGTGCATTGACTCGTGATCAGATCTACACTTAATCTAGTATACCTAGTCAGCCTATTTGAGTCTCCTTAATATCATATCTCCCATAATGCCGGGAAATAGACAACATTGATTTCAATTTAGGTATAGTTGCTCTGTGACCAACCACGTTTGGCGGCATACGAGGCAGGTTTCCTTCGAATCAAACCTTTCAAAGCAGTGCGAATGTATGGGATGCTTACAGATACCAATCGACACGGAACAGCGGTCTTCGTTTTCACTTGCCTCGCAGGAGGGACAAAGTTTCATTAGTGACTGCAGACACATTACACATGCACCCTCGCAATTCTGAAAATGCCACATGGCGACAGCCGTGTGGTCGTGAATCTCTGGAGCTGGCATTTTTTTTTCTTTAGTTTTGGCCGCTAGTTTTCTTAGTTCGGTAATTGAAACTATGAACGGCTCGGATTTTTCGTGCAAAGTGGCGTCACCGTTGGACTCTGGGTAGCTCTCACCATAGGTGGAAATGCTGTCCTGAGCAGTTAGACACGTCATATAATCCTGCAGTTGTTCATTAGAATCGTCAGATGGTAAACTCTTCCGCGTAACCATTGGTATCTGTGCCAGTACATCGCTCGCGGTCAACTCATCTATCGGCATTGCGGATCGGAGGATGTGGTGCGCTCAAGGTAAGGTTACCCGTCATTATGGTGATAACCGGCGGGAAGTAGTCAAAGAGTAGTCAAAGAGTCGAATAATAGTATTCCTCTTATTGCTTATTAAATTATAAAATAAATTACCAGAATAATAATTATTCTATTTTGGGATAAGTAGTAAGCTGTGTCGAGTGAGAATGGATATTTTGGTATGAGTGATAATTAAGACGTATATCACGTTTAAGAACTCGAAGTCTCACAAGATAAATCAGGAGCAGAACCACTCGGCAAAGGGTACCCAACCGTGCTGTTCATCAGATCGAGCTACACCGCGCCAAGTTCCGACTTCGAGTGTTTTCACGCTTGTTCGAAATGTATCTTCCACGTCAGTGCCTCGCGGTACGAGTCGAGTGAGACGACCGCTCGGAGACTGTACGGCTAACTGCGGTTGTTTGACATGACTAGATGGAGTTTTGGCTATGGGTGGAGCGGTGTTTGTGATGCGGAAAGTATAGGTGTCTCCGCCGCTAAGGGCCCGGCACTGAGGTTCGGCCACATATAGATCATAAGGTCCCATTGTCGGCGCAGCATGACGTCGAACAAAGTCAAACGCCGCGTTGTGGGCTTCGCCACTCATATGGCGTAATTCCACACTCCACAAGAGCTCTAGGCTCGGGTAATTTGGCACGACATCGTTACCACTTACGAAAGTGAGTGCGTTACCTCTGGCAGCAAAAATCTGGAGTAGTGACTGGCGGCGTCCCGGGGGTACAAACGCCTTGACACGCACAAGGCGCTCGCCGTGGGACCAGAGTGCTTGTGAGAGAGCAAAACGGCCTCCGCTGAACGCAACAAGCTCTTCATTGGCATTGGGCGCTTTCAAAATTAGTTCAGCGACATCCAGATCAGTCAGACGGGTGCTACCGAGCCAGAACGAAGGGAACTGTACACCGTGAGCAAATGCTGCAGGTGCTGCCAGCGGCAGTAGGGCCGCGGCCGCCGTGGGCAGTGGTGGTGTGATGAATTGCTGGCGCGGCGATTGGGGCACGTGGCTGAACAGTAACTGGCGCGGTGGGGTGAGGAAATAGAAGAGATTGACTGAAGAGTCCCCGTCATCATCGTGGGATGCAGTCCCTGAGATCGTGGATGCGCCGAGACCAGGATTCGTGGCGGTAGACATTCCTAATTGGGCGATTTGGTCTGTCGAATTGACCGAGTTGAGCGTCAAGGTGTTAGATGATGACGAAATAGCAGCAACTGCATCAATAAGACGCCACTCATCGTTTAGCTTGACTGCGTTCCACCAGTGGGGCGTACTGCTGATCTGTTCAGCACCAGGCTGAGCGGTACGAACGTGGCCCTCAACAATCTCGCACTGGATGTCTAGCGCCGAGCACATTGCGTTAACAGTGGCCGCGAACTCGCGAGAGGTTGCACGGCGGCTCTGCATGACATTGTTGAGTGGTGGTGTAGCTACAACATGCTCCAGACGCGTGGAACACAGTAGAAACACGGCTCTCACGCGATCCACAGGATCACGGAAGTGCCTTCCAATACGGCTGCTAGCGAATACCGCCGGAGTCATGAGCTGTGGCCAGGTACTCATAGTCAAAACTGCATGATCGACCGCATAAAACGTTTCGAGTCGATAATCGTGAAACTCTTCCGCCTCGGGCTCTTCATTGAGTTTTGATACAAGATCATCACAGTTAACGCCTTGAAGCTCAAGCTCTTGGCGCCGCTTAGCGATATCGCGCTGAGTCAGTGTTTGAGCACGATACAGGTCGCGTCGCGCATCGATCCAGTTTCCACTCAGAGCATTCGAGTCTGGATTACTACCGAGCGAGTTTCCCAGTGAATTCCCCAGCGACTGACCCAAAGATGCCCCAAATGAGGTCCCCAGAGAAACGCCAAGAGTATTGCGAGGAGACGACCCAATGTCATTTTTCATCCCCGTTATGGAGGCCAAAGGAGAGGATGACAGTGTTGCGACCATTTGATTACTGGGGGTTACCGTTGGAGCAGTGGCTTTCATCACTGATGAATTTAGCACTGCCGAGTTCATAGCCTTCTGCGATGCTTGGCCAGCTTCAGCGATTTTTGCCGGGGGCGGCGCGATCAATGGAGCTGGGGTACTCACCACCTCATCGTAAGGCTGATCCTCATGATCGTGGAATGAGAAGATCGACTTCACCGTACGCAAACTAGCAGCGAGCTTGGCTGATTTCGTGGATTTCGTGGACTTTGCAGATTTAGAAGAACGGACGGAAACACGTGAGTTATGGCGACGGAGATTCTGGCTGTTCTTAGGCAAAAGACGCTGGAAAAAGTTAGATTTCGAGCTCTTGGGAGGGATGAACGAGGATACAGGCTCGGATTCACCCAGGGCAGCTTTGCTTGGTGTCTTGATTGAGCGGAACGATTTCTTGTTAAGTAGCTGGGCATCTGCCATTTTACTCTTAGGGCCAGTGGAAGTGACAGAGTGGTTAGTAGTGGAATGGTCAAAGCTATCTTCTTTTGGTGGTCCCTGGGAGTTGTAACCGGTGTCGAAATGGCTCCCAATGTGGGCGCCAATGCCCTGTTGACTCTGGCGTTTGAAGTTATCCCCACCAAAGGCCTTGGGATCAAAGGGAATGTCTTGCTCTAAAAGAGGCGAGTGCTGGTTTAGCGAGGACGCATCTCCGCCCAAGCTGGACGGATCTAGTAATCCGCGCGAAAGTATTTCAGCGGAGGATAAGCGCTTAGTGTGTCCTCTATTAGTCTGGCTGGACTTCACAAGGATCGGGGGACCTGTCTTTGCCGTAGACGGGATTGGTACTGTGCCTGTAGGGGGCTTAGCATTAGGATCACGAATGTTTGTACTTTGACCAAGCTCGGGGTATGAGCCATGGTCTAAAGGTGGGCCTGTTTGTGCTGACGAAGTACGCTTCGGTTGATCTTTAGCAGTGACCTTAAAGCCAGGAACTAAACTAGGCCCTCGAGAATGAAGACTTGCTTCCGAACTACTGAACGCGGATCGAGCAGAGTTCGTCGAGCTTTGTAGGCTACGGTGAGGCGGCGGCGCTGGTGCATCTGACTCTTGACTCTTTCCCGCAAAGAAGAGCTCGTCTGTATGAGAATCCAAATTGATATCATCCAAAAATCGCTGGTTTAATTCAAGACCAATGTCATCCAATATTTCTTGGGCTGATTTCGTGCTCCGAGTACTCTGTGTTGAAGCTCCAAGTTGAGAATCACGAAGCTGATCTGCACTGATTCTGTCCTGGTGTCTACTAAGTTCTGAGTCTTTGGACGTGACCAGCAAACTCGGCTCTTCTCCATTCTGAGGATCAGATATAGCCAGATCAGATAATGAGATGGTGCTGAAGTCAATTTGTGGAGCGTCCTGTTCACCTAGTGCTGCCTTCTTACGTTGAGGGCTTGCCTGGAGAGCGGCTGACATCGTTTCCTGCTTTGGATCAACGTAAACAGCGAAATTTCGAGGGAAACTGCCAACTTGCTTGTTTCTGCGAAGTTTTCCAGTCCACCAATCTCCATCACCATTATTTAGTACTTCGATGATGTCACCTTCGACAAACCCCAGATCTTGAGGACTTTCGCCGGACCATGAATAGAGGGCTCTCACCTCACAGCGCCCTACGGGAATCTCGTCACGCAACAGCTGACGTGGACCCATAGTGCGAACTTACAAGTAAAATATTGAGATTAAAGCAGTTAGAAAGACTCAAATATGGACAATTGGGCACTAGATGCTGTCACAAGATCCTCGGTCTGCTCTGAAACTTGGAGCGGTCGGTTTAGGGAGGGAAAAGGGGTTGATATCGGTTTCGAGCCCATTGTTTTGGAAGGGTAAGGTCAGTATCGCGAGACGTAAACAAACCACATGTAGAAGGCAAGGGTGCAGTTATAGCCGCTGAAAGCAATGCCTCCCGAGGAGGCTTAACAATTGTGAGTCAGAGCACTAGAGTAATATCAAAAAGCATGATAATAATATAGTTAATCTGATCGGTTGTATGGGATATCGTGGTGGCTGGCAATGATGCTGGATCGAATGTTTTGAACTGTGATGAATCGAACTTAGATATCTAAATTGAAGAGATAAATTCGTTATCTAAAATATGCGTCTTGTCTATTCATTCCTGATATATGACAAACTAGTATTTGGCAAAAAAATCACGCATTTCTTGTGATGAATGATCTAGGCCATTAAGCTTGTAAGAAGAAGTATTGTGAAGTATGCTTTGTTGGTATGCGTCATTAGTTTATGCGATATAGCCATTAGGAATCTATAATGGCTTGTTTCGCCTCCGTCCAGCTCTCTAGATTTTTCTCAGCCCACTCGATGTGGCATCGGACGAACGCACGTACCAAATCCTTTATATCTTCGTGTTTGGCCGTGTTGTAGCGCGCAATTTCCGCAGTTACCGCTGTTCCAGCAGCTTCTGAGTCGACTTTCGCTACTTCCAAGGCGGCGCGAAGTTGTTGGATGCGCTCGCGCGTGCGACTGATGTTGTTGCGCCGCGTTGTTTGAGGGTCCACATCCATCATACCGTGAATCGCATTGTTGATATGCGAGAGACCAGGAAGTTTGAAGCCCATGCGCAGGCTAGGAGCTGCGTACTTTCGTGATTTGGATGTACCAGCAGTGTTTTTCACATTGCTTGGTGGTGCAGTCTCGTCCACGGTCGGGACAAGACTTTCGGTTTCACTGTCACTGTCTAAATCGATCCGCATCCCAGAAATCTCGTGGTCGTGATCGTGCTCTCCGAGACGATCGACGACATGGTCTCTGTCACTCCCTGCACTCCCAATACTTGCGGCACCAACACTAGTCGCTCGCTCGTACTCGGAACCATTGCTTGTTGCCCTCTCGGTCCCTGCGACTTCACTTCCTGCGCTCTCCCTTTGATCACCGTAGGTGCCTAATCCTTGGGTCGCCTGCGCAATGCGATCGTCCGCGTGAAGGTAAGCATTCATGCGCTCGGCTTCAGTCTCTGCATCCACCAACGCTGACAGCTGTGCCTCTTGGCGTTCCAGTGCGTCACTCAGAATGTGAACCTGCATTTCACGCTGCCGGCGGTACTTCAGGACCTGGCGCGCCGTTACGGCAAGCTGAACGGACTCAGCAAGCGGCTCAGAGAACTCGACACCGAGTTGCTCCACCAGGCGTCCTGTCGAGAGAAACCCTTGGTCGACGGCCTGTCCGACCTTCTCTACAGCGGGGGCAAACTTTTCAAAGTTCCCTTGAGAATCTAGGCTAAAAGAATTGAACTGACCACCAAGGTCTCCATATTCATGAGCAAGAGTCTCGTAGTGGCGATTAACCTTACGAGCACGCTTCTCAAGGCCGCTCCCAATAGCAGCTTCATACTCCTTGGCAGTAGACTCACCTAGATCACTCTCGTCATCGCTTCCACTTCCGGATGCTCCACCAGCGGTAGTATTCGCACTATTCTTCGCTGCGCTGCCCTTCGAGCTCGCAATCTTAGCGCTGCTGCTGGGAATCGGTAAGTAGGCATGGGCTGGTGTAGCTTGAGCCGGGTCAACGGGAGGAGCTTGCAGCGGCGAGCGAGGTAGCTTGGCTACACGTTCGGAAAGCAAAACTTCACGCCATGCAGTATTGGGATCCAAAAAGCGTTCAAGTGCCCATGAATCGTGGATATCCGGAACAGCAACGCATCGATTGAGGAAGTCCGCAAGTGTACGCATGCGATGCTCGATCACGGAGCTGTCCTCGTGTGCATGCGCAGGATTTGCGGCGTATGCACTCAATGGATGCTTCTCTGGGATCGGCGGGACTACGACGCACGGAAAGAGGCGACGTAGGAGCTTGCGGAGTGATTCAAAGTCGGAGTAGCGACGTTTGACAGTTGTTCCTGAATACAGGCGAATCGTGTAGCTAATATGGCCCCTATTGGAGCCCTCACGAGCCTTGCTTGCGTCAGAAATCACAATACGGCGGCCTGCATTGCTATTGGCGGAGTTCGCGGGGCGAATGCGGGGGCGAGGGGTTTCCTCATCGCTAACGCCGAGTGGGTTATTATCTTCGAAGTCCATGACCTCAATTGCCTAGTGTCTCGACTCGGTGTATGTTTCGGAGTTCTTTCGATCGGCTTTGGCTGTGGTTGGTGTTGGTTGGTACTTACCCAGTAGCTTTAAGCGATGGTGATGGGGAAGGCGTTGACGTGTGGTGATGGGGGCCGGTGGGGCAGGGGGTGATGAAGGGACAGGCTATGTCTCGCGGGACAGGTGTGAGATACTAGGGCACGCCGGCACTAGGGCGCTTATCGGCCGGAATGGAGCTAATCGACTTGCCATCACCGCGAGAATATGAGTTCTATGAAAACTGAACCTCTAAATTTGATATCTCCATTAAAGCTAAGAATATTTCAACACTAATGGCAATTCTTCATCAATGTACCATAGTTCCAGAATACAACTACTGTATTCAAAAATTTTAAGCATACTTCCACAGGAGAAACCTATATAATAAATAAACAGATGCGTTTCATTCACTAAGTTAAGATGCCTAGATACGTTGCTCTATCATAACCGCTACTCAAAGAATCATGTAGTATGCGGTATATTCGAACCTAGCTTTATTGGCTTGATCTAGCCGTTCATATTGCTCATGCCCCCGCCCCATCATACTGCCCAGCGGTCGCCAAAACCACATGCTCAAAACCAGATGAACAAACTACATCATCACCTTACCCGCGTTTTCCGTGTCATAAACAAACGTACCTGTATATGTATCGGCCAAGCGCTGGTGGCGTGAATAAAGAGAATTGGGGAGTACAGTTCATTGGAAAGCCTTTGAAAGAATCCGAGACATCTGGTTCAAGTACTCTGGCTCCTCGGTCCTCCAATGTCATTTCGGGGCCGTTTGTGACCCCTTTCAAGCAAAGTATTACTTCCAATCCTCGACGCTCCACCCGCAAACGCGTCGACTACCTTGCAGAGTTCCCCCCTGATACCGAGGGTGTAGTAAAAAAGCATTTGGGAATTTCTCTCAACGCCCCCGGTTGCGGAAATACGTCACAATTGGCTCTCCCGTTTCGCATCCCCTCGAACAATCCAGAGCACGCAAGCCAGCAGCATAGTGGTAGCCTCGGACTCACACGCGTCCCTGAATGGAAAGCTAAACCACTCCATGATCCCCAGGGTGAGTTCGCTATTGTGCTCTTCGATCCGTCAGTAGACGTTTTGCCTGGCGAGGCAAGTGAAGCTGACCTTGCGGCTCCATCGATGGCCCAACCAAAAGCTCCACCAAAGAAAAGCAAAAAGTCAAAAAAGCCGACTGTTACTGACGTTGAAATTGATGGCGACGGCGAATGGGGTGAAGTTGATGACTCCACACTTGTTGGTGATGAATCAACTAAGTATCAAGAAAATTCCTCATCAGCTACCGCAAACTCTGACAAGACTATCAATGATAAAACTAAGAAAGTGGTTGGACCAATTGTACGTTTGCAGGGTCGAGATCTTAATGATTTGCTCGGCATATCGAAACTGGATGAGGAACACAAGAAGCCGGTTCTTGTTCCAGTTGTCATTGATCCTAAGCTTGCAAAAATCTTGCGACCACATCAAATCGAGGGCACAAAGTTCTTGTACCGCTGTACTATGGGTCTATCCGATCCTAGAGTAACTGGTTGCATTATGGCAGATGAAATGGGTCTCGGAAAGACGCTGCAGTGTATTGCGCTGTTGTGGACGCTTCTGAAGCAGTCTCCAAACCCGACAGCCAATCGCCGCGGTACAATTGAAAAGGCAGTGGTCGTTTGTCCTTCTTCTTTAGTACTCAACTGGGCTAATGAGTTCAAGAAATGGCTTGGCGAAGGTGCAATCAATTGCCTGGCCATTGATGGCAAGAATATTAAAGGTCCAGAGATTGCTAAACGAGTTGGTGATTGGGCACGTGCCGCAGGACGCAGTGTAGTTGAACCTGTGCTCGTCATTTCGTACGAAACATTGCGACGAAACACAGATGTTTTGGGTCAGGCTGAAATCGGGCTTATTCTTGCGGACGAGGGCCACCGTCTCAAGAATTCAGACTCTTATACGTTCGAGTCACTCACCAAACTGAATGCTAAGCGTCGAGTCATCCTCAGTGGCACGCCAATTCAGAATGATCTCAGTGAATACTTCTCGCTGCTGGATTTCGCCAATCCTGGTTTCCTAGGTACCCGTGCTGATTTCCGACGCAATTTTGAGAACAAGATTGTGCGTATGGGGTATCTAGGCTCCACTGAAGAAGAGTGTAAAGAAGGAAATGAAAGACTGAAGGAAATGCTGGATAACGTTAGTCGTTTCATTATTCGACGTACAAACGATATCCTGTCGAAGTATTTGCCAGTCAAATATGAACATGTTGTATTCTGTGGCCTCACTGAGTTCCAAAAACAAGTTTACAACCACTATCTCCAGTCTAAGGAGGTTAATAAATTGCTCAAAGGCACCGGCACACAAACTCTTCAGGGCATTAACATGCTCAAAAAGCTGTGCAATCATCCAGATTTGCTGGATCTTGAAAATGATATCTCTGGAGTGCGTAAGCTGCTCCCAGATGACTGGATTCCACTGAGCCAGCGCGGTAGCGGTCGTAATAGGGCTGGCGCGGTCCGTCCGTGGTATTCTGGAAAGTTTATGGTGTTGGCACGTATGCTTGATAGAATTCGACGCGAAACCAACGATAAAATTGTTTTGATTTCCAACTACACGCAGACGTTGGATTTGATTGAAACAATGTGCCGCGAAAATCGCTATGGTAGTCTTCGATTAGATGGCACGATGGCTACTAACAAGCGTCAAAAGCTTGTGGACCGCTTCAATGACCCTGAGCAGCCTGAATTCGTGTTTCTGTTGTCGTCAAAGGCCGGTGGATGCGGTATCAATCTTATTGGTGCCAACCGCCTCATTCTTCTCGATCCGGACTGGAATCCCGCAAGTGATCAACAAGCTTTGGCGCGTGTGTGGCGTGACGGCCAGAAAAAGAGCTGTTTCATCTACCGATTCATTTCTACGGGTACAATTGAGGAAAAGATCTTGCAGCGTCAGTCGATGAAGATGTCTCTCAGTTCTGTTGTGGTCGATGAGAAAACTGACGTTGAGAAGCTTTTCTCGTCTGATATGCTTAAGGCTTTATTCAAGTACAACGCCGAGACACAATGCGACACCCATGACACGTTCAACTGTAAACGATGCACTTCCGACCGTCAAATTAAGGAATCTGGAGCTATGTTGTACGGAGACGCAACTACGTGGAACCATTATCCACGCCGCCAGTTAGAATATGTCCCCGATCAATTATTGCAACAGGAAAAAACAGAAGATGTCGTTGATTTCGTATTCCAGTACGTATCGATATAATGTGTAATTATGATATATGAAATAACGAATAATGATTATATACGTTGAAAAAACGTAACAAACCCCGCTCGTGCCTACTACTACTACATGCGTCAAAAATGAACGCAACAAACATGTGATACGCGAGGGCACGGAACACGATAAGATCCAAGCAAGTAGGTCCTTAACATGTGCTCCACTGAACTGGTTTGAGACCAATTTGTACTGCATTGGTATAAATAATTAAGTCTGCAGAGCAATATTTCGATGCTATACATCAAGTTTAGTATCGTAGATCTGATAGTCTCTAACACATGCCACGCGGCCGTGGGTCGGCTGTTCTTTACTCGGTTCCCCTCTAAGCCGCAGATCTCCCACTAAACCCTTTCCTCGGACCAGTCCCGACCCTCGTAAAAAATCACCCTGCCCGACAGTCTCATCGGCAGCTGACTTTTCCGCGCCGAGGAACGACCACTTCCGGCGCATCGGATCGAGAGGCAATTGCCAGAGCCAAGCAGTGAATAAATTTAGACGGATTATTTGTGTATAATACCGGACCCTGGTCAATCAATCGCCAGTCACGAAACGGATCGAGCACAGATTTGAACCGCACTGTTATACAGCCGATGTCTAGTCAGGTTGCATGTGTTCAATGCCGCCAACAGAAAGTGCGCTGCATTGGTCGCGACACCGCAACAGAAACTTGTGATCGCTGTCGTAAGCGTGGGCTTGAATGCATTGTAGACAACAACTTCAAGCGCACGGTGAAGCGCCAGGCTGTAGAGGACTTGCGAGCCGAGATCGCCGAGTTGCGCGCTCAATTAGCAGCAGCAACCGCCCCTGTCTTGGCACCTACACCGGGAACAGATGTGAGAGAAGGCGAGATTAAGGACGCTAAGGAAACAAAAGATGACAAGCCACCCGACGGCCATGGATCCAAAGAGAAAAGTTCTAGCGTGGACAGTGAGGATGGTTTAGACGGCAAGCGTCACCTTGATGAAGAACACATGGGTCTAGTTGGTCGTGTTCCTAAGGTTCTTGCGACAACAAGCACCTTTGGTGGATCTCGTAGCGCCAATGATCCGCTCACTGCTGGTCCCCACCGCTCTCATTTGGGAGTTATGCCACCACGCTTCGAGGCACGTCTTGCACCTGGAGCTCAGGCGCTTCCCCCAGTTGTTGCCGTTGAAAGTTGGACGTGTAGTCCGAAAACCGCACGATCACCCAACGGTGATCTTACTCTTGATTCGTCAACTATCGAGCTACTCTTCCGGGAATACGTCGAGCATTACCACCGGGTCCTCCCTGTTGTGGAAGTCCAGCGAGGACCTGAATTTGTCTATGGGGCAAGCGAGGCATTGTTTTGGACGATGATGGCTCTGGCCAGTCGCCGCCGAGCTGCCGACTTACCTCAAGGAGTGGACTTCGACCGCCTATGTGACGCACAGAAGCAGTATCTCAGCGAAATTGCTGTATCGCCTGTCTTGGGCCAGCAAAGTGCGTCACCAGCATTCAACCTACCTAGCCTCTACGCCGTACAAGCGTTCATTCTCTGCACTCTGTGGCCACCACCTACCGCCTCTATAAATGCGGATATGAGTTGGAATACCGCTGGAATTGCTATTCTAACCGCCGTGCGGGCTGGTTTGCACTGCCCCGGCTACGCTCAGGATTTTGAGCGGATATTTCGAGGAAACCAACACATCCGCACAAATATGCGCGAGCAACTCGTGACATGGCTTGCGACAAATGCGCTAGCGCAGGCGATTGCGAATATGTTTGGATATCCGTCATCTGCTGATTTCCGAGCTCATCGCGAGTACCTGTTCCATAATATCGAGCTCCCCCCGCGTGTCCGACACATGTATGAGATTCAGCGGAATGCGCATGATATCGCTTCCAGTTTAGGTAGCTTGGGACAGAAGAGCGGGCCTCATGCGGTGGGTCTAGAGGCATCGATGGCGACATCGCTAATCCGCGTACATGCCGCACGCTATGACCAGATTGAGGCCGAATTTGGACCACAAATGGATGCGTGGACACTCTTCACATTGCATGCTGGCCGTGCACAGCTGTTTTCCTATTACATGTTTACGGATATCCACGAAGAGAGTATGCTGCTGCTATACAACGCCTGCCTCACTCTTTTGAACCATGTCGTCCAGCAGCCGGATGAGTATATGAAATACCTGCCAGTTGTTAGCGTTATGATTCTTTGGCAAACAGCAAGTGTGGTGGCGAAATTGCAGTTCTCACGTTGGGCAGATAACCTTGACAAAACGGCTGGCGAACGCCTGTACCGCGCAGTCATCAAACGCGTGCTACTGAGTTCAGTATTCGAGCACGATCTTCCGTACCGTGCGGCAGAGATCATGACGCAAATGTGGGGTACATTCAGGGCCATGCGACGGGCTCGCAACGAGCGACTGATTTCGGGACGTCTCACTTTGCGATCTCGCATGTCGGCCTCGGCGTTCTTTGATTCCTTGTGGCTTATGCGCGAGGGAACTGAGATTCATTCTCATGCCCCCACAACTCTCACTAAGCATACTCCGGAGGGCTTCAATCGAGGTGTAGGCATGAAGCCAAAGCATGAGAAAGAAGGCAATAAAGACGCCCAGAATAACGTTCAAATGCCTTCCGATCTTGGTAATCAAACTGGCCTCAACGCCATACCCAGAAGTAATAATGTTACGTCGCGTACACCGTCGACTGGAATTCCCGAGCCTGTCCAGCCTCAACACCTCCAGCATCTCCATCCGCCACCAGCACATCATTTGCAACATGTGCCTAATCTCCAGCCAGGTGTGGATCATATGCCGGCCTCTCTTCAGAGCGATAGCCTCGGATTCCAATCTCAGCACCCTCATAACCAAATGCAGCACAACGTTCAGCACAACCAACACAGCCACACTCAGCACAACCAGACGCAACAGAACATGAGTCAGCACATTCATCATCTTCATGTGCAGCACGAGCACCACAATCATTCTAACCAGCAGCCGATACCGCCGAACCAGCAACAGCCTTTCGGACAAGATTGGAGCGTGGCACCGCTGCCGCCTCTCAGCGCGCTCTTATCGCCCGATCCCAATACCGTATTATCCCCACACAAGTCACCAGTATCGCCGGTTTCGCCGGCATCATCAGCACTAATTGATGGCTCTTGGTCAGATATGGACCCTGACGCTGCCTCGACGATCTGGCGCGACGTAAACGCTGTCATGGAAGACTTCGGCTTCGGATTGGGCGAGCTGCCTTATATTTCACCTTAGAGCAGAAACATATTTATTTGTATTATAGTATAGACACTCATTCTTCACTACTTTGAATCAATCGCTCGGCTTTGATAAGCTGCATTCATATATATATAACTGTTGAGGTCGAGATACGCATCCGTACCCACCTGTCGTTACCCCACAAGTCTACAGAGCTCTCGATAAATTACACTACAGATCGAGGAGTACTACTACTACTGTGTATGGTATGGCCTCACTATAGGCTTGATTCGCCTAGGTGTAATGCAAAGCCCTTGTTACTAATCTAGGGCTTGTAAACTCCCAACGATTTTCATGCCCCTTTCCCACAGGACGACTTATCCTGTTCTGCTTGAAAAGGATGTCTCTATGTGAGACAAGGCACAGTATAGCTGGGAGATTTTTCGCTGATGTCATCTGCCCATGTGACCACTCAACACCAGCATCGAGATCTTTCACTCTTTCGATCACCCTACCGAATAACCAGGCAACCTTTCCCCGTTATCGACACCAGGAATAATTCACATAATGGCTGCTGAGGTCAAGACTTTCACGAAGCTGCCGAGCAGCGTCGTCGAGAACGCTGGTGAGATCAAGCTGTTCAACAAGTGGAGCTACGAGGGCGTTGAGGTCTCGGACATCTCCCTCACTGACTACATCCAGATCCGTCAGCCCGTCTATGTGCCCCACACCGCTGGCCGCTACGCCGCCAAGCGTTTCCGCAAGGCCCAGTGCCCCATTGTTGAGCGTCTTACCAACTCGCTCATGATGTCCGGCCGCAACAACGGCAAGAAGCTGAAGGCCGTGCGCATTGTGCAGCACACCCTCGAGATCATTGCTCTTCTCACTGAGCAGAACCCCATTCAGGTCCTCATTGACGCCATTGTCAACTCTGGCCCCCGTGAGGATTCCACCCGTGTCGGCTCCTCTGGTCAGGTTCGTCGTCAGGCTGTCGATGTTTCGCCCCTTCGTCGTGTGAACCAGGCTATTGCTCTCATCACCACTGGTGCTCGTGAGGCCAGCTTCCGCAACGTCAAGACTATCTCTGAGTGCTTGGCTGAGGAGCTTATCAACGCTGCCAAGGGTTCTCCTAACTCTTACGCTATCAAGAAGAAGGACGAGCTCGAGCGTGTCGCCAAGAGCAACCGTTAAGTTATATATTTTAATCATACTAAATTGAAAACTGCAAAAGAACAGCATAGTGCCACCGGTGTAAATGTACATGTCTAGTTTTCGGGGTATGACCACTTCCCCTGATCTACACAAGATTGCATCATACTAGCTACGTAGTCGATATGTGGGGCCACAGGAGGATATGGTTCGATGGTTGCCTAATCGTATATTGTGAAGGCCTCGCTCACTCATCGCTTGGGTCCTTATCCACAGATAGGCACGCAGTCCTGGTGAGAGCATTTTAAACGCAATTATTCATTATATGACAGACTAGAAGCGGTCGTTGATGTGATCGTGGACCGAGGTAGCGACGAATTCCGTCACCAATCGTGTGACATTGGTATCTGCCACTGCGGAAATGTGCCAGGTACGCTCGATTTGACGCCGCGGGCGACTGCTCTGCAGAATCAGTGACAGTACCTGGTCCTCTTTCGGGATCGTCCGCCGGGGCATGGTCAACTGCGGGCGGTGGTCGCCCGAGTCGCGCGGCACCTGAACGTGAACGAGCCAAGCATAGTTCCCTTCTGGCTTGGTAGGAACGGCTTCGAAGTCCGCCAAGCGCTTGCTCGTGAGCGCAGTCACAAATCGGGTATAGTCACGCCACAACTCGGAGTCGTAGTTCACAAAACCGCTGCCTTTGGAACTTGGGCCTCCAATTGTGACGTGAGGGCGGAGTGGCTTAACTGTAGTCTCCACATTTTTGGGAGAGAAGCCACTGGCACTGTAGGACGACTCAGCCAGCGTACTGGAAGTGCGCGATCCTGGCGGCAGCGTCGTCAGATCTGGGCTAGTCATTGGCATGAAGAGTCTGGAGTTCCGAATGCGTGACTGGAAAGATCGACGCAGTGCTGAGCGAGGAGGTGGGCTTGCTTGGGGCTCTGTATTACGCTGCATGGCGGGCTGCTCAGGTGAGCGGGCGATGGGCAGCGGCAAGACTTTACTAGGAGGATAGAAGGAGTCTTGCTTGAGACCAAAATCAAGTTCTGGTTCAGCAGCATCCGAGAGAACGGGGTTTTTGGACTCAGTGGACGCCATTGCAGATTCAGGCGATTCTGCACCGAAACGCGCAGGCACGCGCTCTTCTTCGCTCTCGTCGATGTCCTCAAAGGCGTCATCGTCGTCATCTTCAGCGAATATAGCGGTGTCGCCGCTGCTCAGAGAATCCCGCTCAGCATCATGTACTTTAGGATTAGCATCCTCAGTCGGCTCTAGCTCACCAATGGTCTCCGTGCTTGCAGTCAGCTGTACGCTCTCGCAGCCAGCCGCCATTTGCTTGGAGGTGCTTCTCTGAGTAGACCCCCGCTCTGCTGCCTCACGCTCTAGCACCTTAGGATCCAGGGACCGCGGCAGTGCACCGACCTGCTGCTCGTCAATTGCCAGTCGCAAAGCCCGGAACTGATCACCCAGGTCGTTGGTTGTGATGTACCTGTGGGTCTTAGCACTCGCCAATGACTCGATAGAGGTCGGTGTACCATCCAGGTCGTTCGATCCCGGCGAGGAGTCAGGGGACCTTTCCGTGGACACAAGACTGGCAAGGCTGTCGTTGAACTCGAGTTCAAGTTGCAGCTGCGGCGAAGTCGTGCCCAGGTTGACGTTCTGCGGGGCCTTAGGCGTCTCCTTCAAGTCTACAGAGGACTTCGCAGGCTCAATGGGATCTTGCAAAAGACTAGGACGGAAAGTCTGAGGCCACTCCTGTTGAGGGATGACCGGGCTTAGTGCCGAAATCCGCGACCGCGCACTTGCGAAAGACTTAGACGAAGTCAGTCTACTCAATACTTCAGCCTGTGGTGCATCCATTTCTTTGTGTGTATCAATGGCAGGGCTGGTCTCGGCAACCGGGACAGTGATAAAACGAGTATCAGTCTGCGGTTCGGCCCGTGTCTTGGGTGGCGGATCAGCAATATTCATCGGAGTGAGTGCGGCAAGAGTGCTGCGGATTGCTTCCTTGCTGGTGACCTTGCGCTTATCACGGTCTTGCGGCGCTCGGATCGTGTAGTCCTTGTAGTCGCGCGCCTCTTCGAACAAGCGAGTAAGCTCCCGCTCGTACTGCTTCACATCGATTTCATAGGGCTCTTCGTCCATCGGGCTCAGACTCCCCATCCCACCAGCCGACTGACGGTGCTGGCGGCGAGCACGTGAAATCGTGCGCGAGGTCTCCTGGATTGCTGCCAGCAACTCGGACGACGTTCGCGTCAGACGCTGTGCCTCACTCTGCTGCACTCGCTGCTGGCGCGACTCAGCCACACGGCGCCAGCTACGCTGCCAATCGTAAAGTGTCCCGTCGAGAATCTGACGAATCTCCTCACTGGACAGCTCGGTATCGGGATCCACGCCGAACGTGCTGCTAGCGCGAGCGTGCCCGAAGCGAGAGCCAAATTGAGCCGAGCTGACGTTTGGCGAGTTGAATTGCGATGAGCCGAACTGAGTCGATCCGAACTGTGTGGATCCGAACTGAGAACTCTCCAGTGAGTTGTTGGATTGCGACCCACGGAACATAGCCCAAGCTGGGGCCTGAGAAGGGAACAAGGCATCAGGGATGTACACAATTCCGCTCTCACGGTCCTCCACAGTACCAATTGCAGCCAAAGCTAAGGCAATAGGTGCGAATACAGGTGTGTCACCACCCAAATCGATTTGATTGAGCTGCGCTGCAGCGGCTCCGCTCGAGTCACGCTTGGTGGCTACGCAATTTTGTACGTGCTGAACACGTCCGTAAAGTAGCAGGGCATGAATGTGAAGCCACTCGGCCAGTGAAAAAGATAACGATGCTCTATAGTGAGCGGCCTGCAGCTGCTCATAGGCTTCGTGTACCAGACGGAAGTAGTGCTCGCTCGAAATAAGGATGTTCTGAGGAACCAAACCACCGGTTTGTTGAGCCCCCTCAAGCGTGGGCTGGATTGTGATCTGGTCAACGTAAGAGTGGAGCATTTTCGCATCGGGGCGACTCGGCAACGGACTAGCCACGAATGACGGCTCCCGTTGAGTTGTTCCGGTGCTAAGATACTTCAGGTCTACGCGAGGAGGAAAATTGCCACCACTTGATTTGTTAGTAGACGCCTTGATCGATGGTGCTCTTTGCTCTTTGCTTGTGGAATTAGCGGATGCATCGCCCAAAGTGTCCTCGCCGTATACAGAATACGTTGATAGCGGTCGCTGAGGTGCAGATACTAACTCCTCGGTCGAATTCGACTCGCGCAACCCATTCCAGAAGTGAAATGACTTGTTCCCGGTCTTAGACTCAAATACTGTGGCCCCAGTAGAGTGTCTACGGTTTGAGTTCTCGGAAGACCCGCGTTTGCGTAACCAAGATTTCATGCTAGCTTGCAGTGCAGCTAAAAGCGATGTGGTTGGCTTAAGTGTAGTCACTCCGATTATCAAAGGAATGACTGAGGTGAGGTGAAGTTGAACAAATCGGAAAGATTCAAACCTTTATATGTTGACCCGTCGCGTCGCGTTTATATTGCATGCATGCTGCTTGCCAGGAGGGTAAGACCTATCTGTCAGTGAACAGACTCGCGACTGAGACATGTCTCAGTGTTAAAGTGGTGATCAGGTACTTCTATGTAAAGCGGGGAGCATCTCATGCATGTAAAGGACGCAGGGTACATACTGCACGAAATTCCACAGGTGAGACTAGTTCGAGACCAAACTGAAATCCGAGAATAATCTTGTACTCAAAGAAATTTCCTCGCTAATTACGATTCAGCCTCTAAAACAGATTGGTTGGCCGCCAAAGTAGCAACTACTCTTCTATGTGAGACCCCATGATAATGTACACACCTATCCATACAAACGGCGAAGCCGCTTTTACCCTTGCCCTTGTAAATGTCTCACCCACTAGAAAGACGCGTTAATCAGCCATAGATATGCATAAATAGCGCCGCCAGTGAAAATATATGCGCAGTGGGACCGCAGGTTGCAGCCATCGGGGCTCCTTTTAAGGAACCACCGGCATTTCAGGCACACCCCATATGCATGCGTTTTGAACTCCTAGCTCCCCGTTCGCTCGGTCATGGATATGGTTCATCTCATCTGAAACGAACGCGACTCAGTTGAATCTCGAAGTCAACCCGATAGGCATGCAGGTCGATGTATACGTGGTTCAGCTGAAACTTCCGTCTCTAGTAGTGTCGGGAAGAAGCCGAGCAGATTGCAGTCAGACGATCTAAACAGAGTGCACATATACAGTGTCATAATTTAGCAAGTGTCTCCGATCATCGCAGTGAAGTCTGAAAAGTCGTCCAGGAAATAACTATTGAGGTTCTGTATTTGGAATGGATGGCGAGTATGTAAATATATAGAGTTGCCTCTGAATTACAGCCAACGCAAGCATCGACCGGCGATTTTGTATGGTTTGTGAAGGGTGCTCAGAGAGCGTGAAAAAGACGCTCTTCAACAGTTCAAATCGAAAATATATGCAACTGCATTGAGAATTTTCCTGTATCAACAGTATTTTACACTGCTGCTGTGTTTGTGTATTTTCTGTCGATTTAAGCGAACACAGAAGCAAATTTCGCGAACACATGAAGGGCGATCACCGAGACAATGAAACCGAGAGCCATTACCATGGCCACCACGGGGTCGATAGAGAGACCTTCGGCCTCATCAGTGTACATGTTCAGAAGGGTGTTTGAGCTGCCACCAGCACCCGCAGAGCGAGTAGAAGCCGGTTTTTCAGACTGAGACACAGCCTGACGCTCTTGGTTGGCACGGCGGCGCAAAGCAGACTTCGGTCCTCCGGGGACAGGGGCAGTAGTGGACGACATATCAGTTTAAATTAAGTGAGCCGTGGGATGCGGTGTCTTGAGCTGGTGTCTTACGCGCATGTAGGGCCGTGACAGTATCATGTGTGTAGCAGATGAAAAGGCCGTAGTATATAAGCTAGGTGGAAATAGGCACCGCACCCTAACGTAGACACACGCCTTAGGCAAGCGAGGAAGCAACTACGGAATAACGTTTCACGAAGAGATATAGAGTGAAATATAGATACATATCAGCTCAATTGCCAAATAATTTTCTATTTAAGGTGTTGAAAATCTTCTGCCGAATATGCGGATGAAGACCCGACTCCTGAGTAGAAGTCGAGTGTTTCATATGAAAAGTATAAGTCTGATGGAATCTGACATCAATTGAGGTCAATACGTACGGCACAGTTACCAGTCACGTTCTTTCAGGATTTGAACGATACCTCTGAGAGATACAACTGCAACTGTGGTTATATTTGACTCGTCATATCAGGTTCTCACAAGTGTTAAACAATTTCATTAATTTCTCCGATGACACTTTCCCTCTGTGCCCCTAAGTTTACATGTCGGTTTTTGTGTCTGCATACAATTTGACTGAATTCCTCCGTCTCAGCGGGTACCTCTATCATCTATCAGTGAACCCTATAGATATACTATTATCGATCCGTTCCAAACTGAACCCCCTCTCAGTCAGTATGAGCTACCCGATCCAGAAAATCTATCTCTTCCCATTCAAAAGCCTGAAAGGTATTGAGGTAGGAGAATGTCAGATTGACGAGCATGGTCTTCTGAATGACCGGATCTATATGTTGGCCCACCGGCAGAAATCAGGCAACTGGATTGCCATCACTCAGCGCAGCGAGCCTTCGATGGCCCGCATTTCGCAGCGAATTGAAGGTCATGATCTTGTCTTACACTATAAGTCCGTAAGTGGCGAAGATCGTTCTATTAAGTTGCCCTTGGATGTGAATCAATGGTCTATAGACCTGCCCAAAGTGGAAATGGAGCTCTGGGGCTTCAATATGCAGTGTTTGAATGTTGGGAATGACGAAACAATCAACTTCTTCGTCAAATTCTTCACCGAAGTGGCCATGAGTCAGGGCAAACGGTCAAAATACTTTCCAGAGGATGTGGCCATTTTGGCCTCTGGACTACGTCGCAAAGTACCCGAGACGGAGAGGCTCATGGGAGGCAATGTCAAGCGTGATATCACCTCAAGTTTCCAAGACCTGTGGCCTGGATCGCTGATGACAACCAGTTCATATACCGATCTTGCCACCCACGTTTCAACGATGGACGAAGAGGCTAGTATCAATATGAACAGCTTCCGAATGAACTTCCTGGTGGAGACGGATGAGGCCTGGATTGAAGATGACTGGAAGTCCCTCGACATTGGCGATCACGTTTGGGGTGTCCAGGGTCCTTGTGAACGATGCAGTATGCCAGCTGTGGATCAACTAAAGGGCGAAACTCGGCAGAACCGTCACCCCCTGCCTAGCTTGAACCGGTTTCGAATTCTAGAAAAGGGTCAAGCCCCGTGCTTTGGTATCAACATTGTAAACAAAGAATTTGGTTATTCTATCCGGGTTGGAGACCAAGTTCGCCCTCAATAGATCTAAATGCTACCCAA
Source organism: Starmerella ratchasimensis (assembly GCA_030562965.1). Classification (NCBI taxonomy): domain Eukaryota; kingdom Fungi; phylum Ascomycota; class Dipodascomycetes; order Dipodascales; family Trichomonascaceae; genus Starmerella; species Starmerella ratchasimensis. Next base: position 706,393 of record JAKUAQ010000002.1, read on the forward strand.
TTGTTGCAAATATAAATAGATTAAATATATATACATAGTAGCAATGTTCCCTATCTTCTTAAGAGATTTTTCTGGCGAATGTTCAGATTTCTCATTGATGCCGTCTGTGTGTTTATCTACCAAACACGTTCACCGTACCCTATAGTATGGAAACCACAATACTGAGAGCACTACCGTCCGCTCTGCGCGGTGTGTCAACACCCACTTTGCCCTTCGACAGCACTGGTCACATCGTATTGCCCAATAACGTACCATTTGAGCTTGCTTCGACGTTGAGTACTGTATTAGAGCCATGCCTGTTGTGGCGAGCGCTGGACACTGAGCTCAAGCGCTCCTCACCGCGTGGAGCCATCGCTCAAGCCCTGATTCGTGCTGTAAAAATCCTTTCAATGGACTATTTAAAGACTGTTTCCGGAGTTGAGCGTCTTGTAGCATCAGTTGGGCCCTCTGGTCATGTGCACCAAGGGAGAAGCGGGGTGCCACTTATTTTGCTGAGTGAAATAGCGACTTTGCTTAACGCACCGACAATTAGCCTGCGCTTTCTTCTTATTATGTTGAAGCGTAGCCTGAAACAACCGGAAGATATCCTAGGTATGGTGTGGGAATTTACACAGCACGGCGATGAACTTATCGCATCATATGCGACTAAAGTATTCAATTTCGTTAGTACACCATTCGAAAGCCTGCGGAAAGAGTGGGAAAATCATGGCAATTTGGATGATGATACGTACGGCGAGTTCTATGTCCGCCTCAGTCACGATGTAGGCAAAACCAATTACGATAGCACCATCGGTGTGAGAGGACGTAGTCTCGGGTTCGATCGCAGTAATCTTGACATTTCAGGAATGGGTGGGTCATTGGCGGTGATATCAACCCTCGATTCAACTGCTCGTCGAATTCCTGAATTTGTTCCCCAGAATGTTCCCCGTGGCCTGATGACAGAAGAAGAGGCAGTTAATAGCTTTCAACGAGGTTTAGCTGTTCACTTTGTGCGCTATGTTTGTGAAGAGATGTCTTTCGACGCTGTCAATAAAAGCTATTCCGCTATCATGGACCATGCCCGCCGCTTGCTCGTGCAAGAATACGACTTGCTTGTGCATTTGCAAGGGCTGAAGGACTACATGCTTCTAGGACGTGCTAATTTCTTGGATGCCCTGTTCCGCGTCGATAATGCTTACCAATTGCTACATCGACGTCTGGACACCATCGGAGGTTTGGAGCCCAGCGAGTTCTTGCTGAACGTCTTAGATGAAGATAAGAAGACGCTCTGGGTGGACTCAAAAGTGCAATGGTGTCTAGACGTGACAGTGGGTCCTGTGGGGAAGCGGCGTGCTTCTAGCGTTGACTCAAGCGGAGCTGCAGTCAATGGTACAAAACAGGTATGGCATAACTTCATGGTGATCTACCACCTCAAGGACGGACCCTTGCGCCATGTTGTTGACGGACATGCTATGAAACTCTATGCACTGTGTAATGTGTCGCTGTGGAGGATCCGATTAGCTGTGCACACGTTAACAAAATCGGCCCTCGGTCTCTGGACGTTTTGGCGCAGCTCTATATTGGAAGCTGAAGAGACTATAAAGCTGGAAACCACGCAATCTTTGCTGAACCAATCTTTTCTAGAACTTGAGTCCCATGTTTATCTAGGAGTTATCGAAAAGGAATGGCGCGTTCTTATGGCTAAGCTGGGTGATCGCCGTCTCCACCAACCGGAGATCAAAGCTCTACACGATAGCTACCTGGAGCGGATTCGCGTTGCAGTTGCTTTACCAGGAAAATACCGCGCTATAGAGCGCGGAGTTAACCTCGTTCTCCGATTTGAGTTTCTGATCGCGTCAATGCAGCGTTCAGAGAATATCAAACGGGCCATGGCTGAAGTAGAGACTATCCAGCAAAGCTTTGAACAAAATTTGAATGCCCTGATGGGATAGAAACTATTTATTACTCTTGTCTTCAAGACCCATCAATCCAGCACTGAGTCGTGGTAATCCGACAATAGATCAGGCTGGTTAGTTTACTAGTGTGTGGGTGCTATATGTACATGATAATGCTATATTTATGGGTCATAAAGTCATAATTTCTCCCGTTTTCTTTTTCTTTTTTTTGCCTCTTTTTATTGGACTTAATCACTCCTGCTTCTTCTTGTCGAAGTTTCGCTCCCGTAGTCTCTTGTTCTCAGCGACATATTCGTCAGTCTTGTCGTATTTCGTACCCAGGAATGTGTCCCAATGGACAAAGAACGGCTGGCTGAAGTTCGATTTAATACCAAACTGCTGATGATGAATGTCATGATACGTTGCTCGATTTGGGAATATGATTTGAAGGGGATCCCAGGGAAACTCATAGCCGCAGTGGTCATCTACAGTCTTAACTGTGCTAAAGACGAACAAAAACAAATTTTCCCGATCACTCAAACCAATGGCCACTGATGCCACACCTGTACCCAGAGTGTCGAGTAAGAACCCTTCGAGCAACGAGTTGTAAAGCGCTCCAAACGCATAAGGAACGTACAGTCGGTGATGTACCGAATGAAGATGTTTGTACAGTGTTTTGTTTTGATGCATGAAACGATGCAACATGTATTGCCACGTATCGATAATGAAGAAAGCAAGTAAAATTCTGAACCCAGGAAACAGCACCTTGAACAAAAAGGTGGCTACGCTCGCCGATACACCGAGATTGCGGCCAATCTTCCAAACGGTATAGGCTTCATGGCCAGTAGTGTTAGGTTCCTCTAACTGCTCGAGCAAAAGGCCGGCACCCGTTTGAATGACATGCTGGATGAAGACAGCTTTCAAAACCTCTCCTATACTCACGATATTTTTCTGTAGTTCTGCAGGAGTGTGGATTCGGTATCGTTCAAAAAGTTCGAACGAATCGAGCAGCCAGTACAAACCAGATAAAATCCAGTATACTACCACAGGTGCCATAAGTGCCAAGTGTTTATCACTGATCCAGCTGAGCATATCCTCTCGCGGGCGCAAGATTACTTCAGGTGCTGGACCAGGCCAAGCCAAGGTGACGTTAGAAAAAGACATCTTGAAGGGAATCAATGAGTCAAATTGGTGGCGAGATCTTGCTGAGAAGTTCAAATAATAGTTCTCTGAGGCCCAATTGAGTACTTTATAAATGAAATCAATACTCAATGGGTGAGTGAAGAACCTAGGCAGAGCAGCTCGACGTTCGAGATTTTAGGAAATCGATCAGGGAGAACGCGACCCTTATAGTTAAACGCGACGTGCTTATGGCTGGAGATTTTTATGGCTCGAACGGTGCCTAGACCTTCGAATCCTTCGTTGAAGCTGACGTAACACGATAGCTTTCGAGTTCCTTACCCTGAGGCATTTTTGAGTTTGTCGCACGATTGAGATCTGATGGCAAATCAGCTATTGACTCACCGTAGCGAAAAGAACGACCCAGACGGGAAATTAAATCACCTCGCTCTACCTTAAGATCGTACCCTCGACTGGCCATCCAGATTCTCGGGCCTCTCGCATATAAGTAACTATTAGATACATACGATGTAATGCTTCTTAAACATTTGGCACGTAGCTTCCAATTCCAGCTCACCGATCCTAGACTTTCCAGCTGAGAGGCTTCTAACTAGTAAGTATACAGAAAACTATTCTCATTCTTATGATCATATACTCCTCGAGCGCGTCACGCTTGTCCCCGAGACCCAATTCTTATCTAGGCACGCTTCCCCACACCTTTGTTGCGCTCTTCCTCCCAACACCTCAATCACTCCAAGCGTTACCTGTCAGCTGTCCCCAAACGCCGGGCCCCAATGGCGGCACCCTGACCCCAGACCACACGAGATCGCGAAACCACCCCAAGCTCCACCTCAGCACTACTCTTTCCAACCCTCCAAACCAAGATAGAATATGAGTGCTAAATCTATTCGTGAAGCAGACGGTAAGGCGTTGTTGGCGCGTTTTTTGCCCCGTTCTCCCGTGTTTGGTGCTGAGCCTACGACTAAATTCAGCGTCGGCACGCCAAAACTCGCGCAGCTGCGCTTCCCTGTTGACGCCACGCCTGTACAGGTTCGTGAAGTCATCCAGCAAGCTGAGCGTGACTTTCCTTGGTTGCTAGAGCCTGGTGCTCGCTTTGTAGCCAAGCCTGATATGCTCATTAAGCGCCGTGGTAAAGCTGGACTGCTAGCATTGAACAAGACGTGGCTGGACGCTCAGGAGTGGGTCGCTGAGCGCGCTGGCAAACCGCAGCAGGTTGAGCACGTTGAAGGTGAGCTTACAGTATTCCTCGTTGAACCGTTCGTGCCTCATGAGCAGCAGCATGAATACTATATCAACATTAACTCTTCGCGCGAGGGTGACCACATCCTCTTCTACCACGAGGGTGGTGTTGATGTGGGTGATGTTGATGCTAAGGCTGAGACTCTGTTGATTCCAGTGGATCTTAAGCATAAATACCCGTCCAACGAGGTGATCGCCAAGTCCTTGTTCTCCAAGGTTCCTGAGAGCCAGCACCGCACGCTGGTTGACTTCGTGAACCGCCTTTACGCTGTCTATGTTGAGCTTCAGTTCACTTACCTTGAAATTAACCCCCTTGTTGTTATCCCCACGGCTGAGGGTGCCGAGGTTCATTACTTGGACCTTGCCGGTAAGCTCGACCAGACTGCCGAGTTTGAGTGCGGTCCTAAATGGGCCATCGCTCGTAGTGACGAGGCACTTGGCAAGACTGCTTCTGCTGATGTCGCTGCTACAGTGGACAACGGTCCCCCGATGGAGTTCCCAGCTCCTTTCGGCCGTGAGCAGACGCCTGAGGAGGCTGCAATTGCTGAACTTGACGCCAAGACTGGTGCTAGTCTCAAGCTCACGATACTGAACCCTGAAGGCCGCATCTGGACGCTCGTTGCTGGCGGTGGTGCTTCGGTCGTTTATGCTGATGCCATCGCTAGCGCTGGCTACGCGGGTGAGCTCGCTAATTATGGCGAGTATTCCGGAGCCCCCAACGAGTCGCAGACGTACACTTACGCCAAGACTGTGCTTGATCTGATGCTTCGTGGTCCGCCCCAGGCTGAGGGCAAAGTCTTGTTCATCGGCGGTGGTATTGCGAACTTCACGCAGGTCGGCGCGACTTTCAAGGGTATCATTCGTGCTTTCCGGGACACACAAGGTGATTTGCTACGTCACAAGGTGCGCATCTTCATCCGCCGTGGCGGACCCAACTGGCAAGAGGGTCTGCGCCTCATCAAAGATGCCGGTAACGAGCTAGGACTGCCTATGGAAATCTATGGTCCTGACATGCATGTCAGTGGTATCGTTCCTCTTGCGCTCCGCAACAAGCGTCCGGAAACTGTTAAGCCCTTCGGCATCACACCGGCCTAGGCGCGGCATGGCACTGAACCTGCATTTCGGAACCAAATTGGTTTTGATCTAAAAATCTACATAAATTATCATTCGCGCGTAGTGCTTGGCTGTTATATCTATAGTGGTGTGTTGTGACCACAAAACCGCCTGTGCGCTGTTTACTGTGTGTTCTTTGCATTTTCACGCATCCCAAAGGCAAGCACGTTCTCGTGGGCTTTGCAGATGTTTGGTTTCTTCACCACACATGCATGTAAATCCAGTTGAAGTATTTGACCCTGCCCTGATTTTATTTCTTCTGCATAGCTCCGCCGACGGTGCACGAGCTGGACAGATTCGCGAATACTCTCCTCAATGGGATATTAAATGACGAGCACCTCGGACGTTACTGATCAGGTAATAATGTAAACAATCGATACTCGAAATTTTCTCTCATAACATGTGTGGAGCGAGCACAGACTGCTGGGCTGTCACGCAGAGCAACTCTCTATATGCACACAAACCCTGGTTTCATGGCAAAGAATGCGGGGCTTCGAGGCAATGCGGACCTCAATTTTTACGAGCTTTAAGACTAGGACTTTTTCTTGACCTGACTCAAACCACACTAACCACCGAAACTTTCAAACTTCCTATGGATTGCTCTGATATTCTTCTTTTCATTGTTGCTATCTTCCTGCCTCCTCTGGCCGTCTTCTTTCGCCGCGGTCTGACCGGTGACTTCCTTATAAACATCTGTTTGTGCATTCTCGGCTATATACCTGGTATTATTCATGCCATCTATATCCTGCACAAGTATCCCGGTGAGTTCTAACCCGACTGACACAACATTTGCATGAAACGTAGGTTCGGACGACTTCCTTGGTCTCTGACGACAATCTCCCTTTGCTTATTATATTACCAGCATGATGTATAATTAGTAATTTTTGGTGCTATTAAGCTGCGTTGTAGCCATCTGCTACAAATATAGGCCGATGGTCGCAACAGCCAAAGTATGATCAACGTTTACGAGTACTTGAACTTAACAATTAATTTAGTCGCGACATTTCTTCTCCACTTCTCATCTCAACCTCTGCGGAATGTTTAGCAGTGGTAGGCAGGAGCCGGTTGCTGCACGGGAGGGGGCGGAGGAGGAGGGTAGTAGTAGGTCGGCGGAGCGTACTCCGAGTCGCAGCCATTGTCGCAGCCACCGAACCAGTTCTTCGGACACATGATGTCATTCAAGCAGTCCGAGAATCCGGAGCCACCGCAACCACCGCAACCACTGCTGCCACACTCAACGGGCGGCGGGGGCTGCTGCCACGGCTGAGGAGGAGGAGGAGGAGGCTGCTTGTAGCAAGGGGGGGGCGGCGGTGCGTACGCCGGAGGAGGGGGAGGAGGGTATGCCTGATGAGGAGGCGGCGGCGGCGGGACGCAGTCATTTCCGCTGCTGCAACCACCACCGCAGCTGCTGCAGCCGCCGTGGAAGCCACCAATGCCACCGTAACGATCGCACTGGCCCCAGGTGAAAGGGTTCAGAATTGTCTTCAGGGCGTTTCCGAGGCCGCCGCAGCCGTTACCACCACCGCAACCACCGCCGCAGCTGCTGCTGGCACACGGGTCATCGCAGGGGCCGCCGTACGGGCCGCCGTACGGGCCGCCGTACGATCTGCCGCACGGTCTAGCACCGTAAGGGCTAGCAGGAGCAGGATAGACCGGAGCCGGGTAAACAGGCGCTACCGGAACCGTGGGAACCGTGTAGGTGTACTGGTACTCGCCGTTGGTGGTCGGCACAGGCTGGCTAACAACTGGAGGCTCCTCAGTCGGTGGCGGGGGGGGAGGAGGTACCTCTCCATTAGGCCGACCGTAGTTGGGAGCGTAAGGCTCGCTGTACGGGTCTTCGTACGGCTCGTAAGGCTCGCCATACTGCTCGTATTGAGGGCGGTACGGGTGGCTGTGGTGTCTACCTCCGAAGGGCTCGTCGAAAGGACCCTCGCGGTCACCGTAGGAGCCCTCGTAGGGCTCGTAAGGCTCTCCGTAGGCTCCGTAGGGCTCGCCATAAGGCTCGCCATAGGGAGGAACCGGAGGAGGTGCGCCAACAGGCGGGGCAGCAGCCGGGGGAGTGCCTGCCGGAACAACGCCGCCAGTCGGGACAGCTGTGGGAATGGGCTGCACATCAGTTGCGGCGGGTCCCTCAGTGCCCGTAGCCGACGGGGGCGGCGGAGGGTAGTACGGAGGGTATCCCGGAGGGGGCGGGTAGTAGTACGGGTAGCCATACGGGTAGCCGTAAGGCGGGATGGCAGTGCCCTCCGCCGGCTGCGTGTTCTCGCCGGCTGGGGTGCTGGTGGCGGCGGCTGGGATGCTCTGGGGAGCAGCCGGGTAGTCACCAGTGTTGTCCGAGTTGGCGGCGTTTGCAGCGGCGGCGTTGCTCTGGTCGAGCTCATCCGCATCCTCGTCGGTCGTACCATCGACCTTGCTGATCATCTGGACATCAGTAAAGACTCGGTTACCGAAAATTGTCTGCGTGGTCTGGGCACTGTCCGGGACCGAAAGCTGGCGCTCGATGACGTTGCCATCGGGCCCGAGCTTCTGGCGCAGGACAATCGTGCCATCTTCCTTGACAGCAATGCCGTCGGAGTTCGTAGACGCGATCGGTGCACCCAACGCAGATGCGATGAGCGCAGCGTGGAACAGGATAGTCGAATACTTCATGCCCAATCGATGAGAAGGTGCTGTGGATAAGCAAAATAGTACGCTGAACAGACCCCTTTTATAATATTTCTACACCCCGCTATTTTCCTAAATTTATGTACGATATTGACTCAAGATTCTTTCGGACTTTTGGTTCGAAAGAATAAGGGCGTAGCCTTTTGCGTTTGGGGCGAGGGGAATCGTGCATTGGGGTGCATATGCGATATCGCTCGTGCATGAGAACTTCGCGCTCTATCACTCGGTTTTTTTCTCTGTGTCCTTCTTGGCCAATGTGTGTCTGGTACTTGCTTGGCACTTGTTGTGTATTTTATTAGACACTTCTGGTGAGTGCTAAATCTCGTGACCGTCAGGCTGGTGCTAAGTGCGTCCTGTAGTCGGCGATAACATTAGAATTTCGATCCACTACAATTGGATTCGGATCCACAACCCCCGGAGCCCTACCGTTCCGTTCGAGCATGCTTATTTCCGTAGACCGATTCCGCAAGCATGTTTCGGTGCGGTAAATGGCGGAGTTCGATACTTGAGCTTATACGGGCCGTGTGCTCGTTTCGTTGGATTTTCGGTTTTTTTTATGTTTGCCTTCGTTTATCCACTTCCATCTCATTGCAAAAAAAGGGTTGGTAGATAAAACAGTACAGCTCATCGCCGATGAGATCCATATCGGGTAAGGTACGTAATTAACGGACCTACCAAGCTGGATCGACATTACATTTAAAGTGGTCGTCAATTTGACCAGGGGAAAGAGCAAAATCAATCAACAAAGCCACACGAAACAAAAAAAAGATCCGTATATACATATATAGACCAGTTGGTCGTTCTAATCTGTGAAATTCTTCACCCGGACAGACGCGCGCCTTAATAAGCACAGCTCACACGCACACTAGAGCCTCGTAGACACGATGGACGGAGGTCGCCGACAGCGCAATCTAAGGCCGCGTCGGGCGTGGGCTAGCGAGGACACGGTAGAAGAAGCACATACAACCCGAACGAGCCGTGCTGCCTCGAACTCCAGACCACCCCGGCGGCTGCGCGACGCTCGAGCCAAGGTGAGCGGCGATTTCGTGGTATACGACGACGAGGATGACGCAGACTGGGAAAAAGACGCCGACATAAAAACAGAGACTGAGCCAGTCGTTTACCAGAGCCGGTCGCAGCGCCGCATCCGAGCCAGTCGCCAGGCGACGCGTGCGCAGCCGTCGCCGCGTGAGTCGCGCCGGTCCGAGCGGCGCCGCGGTGAGAGCCGCAATGGCACGCGAGGAACTGCAAATGAGGACGAAACTACACTGATATCCACTAGATCCAGCCGATCTAGCCGGTACAGCCGCGCGGAGCGCCGAACACGGGCCTCGCGACCCGTGTTGAGCGACCGTGAGAGGCGCGCGCGAAACCGAGCCGGGATCTTTGTAGAGGAGCCCGAAGAGGAGGAGTACACTGGCGAGAGCGTGACAGACGAGAGCGACTCCAGCTCACTGGTTGACGACGATGACGACGGGCTCGACGAAGAGGACTCAACCTCGGACTCAGACGCAGAGGGCGGCGAGCGGCGCGCCGGCTCGCGCTCAAACGGGTCGCGACGCGGCACATCGCGTAGCTCCCGTCGACCCGCGCACGAGCCCGAGAAACCACTCCCAGAAGACGTACCGAGGCGTGCCGAGCTGCCACAACCTACACCAGACCCTTGGGACCTCGAGCACTCGCCAAGCGTCGCCTTCATCTCCATATTCGTGGCCACATTCTCAGAGCTGTTTCCAGACCTTCTTGTCCTGCCGGCGCCGCAAGACATCGAGGAGGGGCTTATGAGCCCCCAGCCATCCGAGCTTGTGGAAAATCTGTACCGAGGCCTGATGGCGCTTGTATTGAACCGCAAGAAGGACATCGAAGTTGGAAAGTACGGCAGTGCACTGAGTGAGCTACATTCGCTCCGCAACGTACTCGGCGTCTCGCCCTCGTTTCCGCTAAATTGGCGCTCGCGTTCTGAGGCGTTCACAGAGCTGTCTGCCCTGGACCGCGTCGAGATTCTGCATGTGCTAATCCACTGGAGCTTGGCTGCGAGCGACCGCGTCCGTGGCGTGATGCGCAACCTACCAGAAGAGGCCGCTCTGCCGTGGATGGGTGCCGACAAAAGCGGCCAGCACTACTATATTGCGGGGTTCGATCCCTTGGCGGAAGGCTCACCCGAGTACACACGCTTCCGCGTATACCGGGAGTCGAACCGGCTGCTTAATACGGTGAAATGGGAGTCCGTGGCATCCGATTCACAGGGCGTGGTCGCGTTCTTACAGCAGCACGTCATCAAGAGCGAGCAACAACTCGAACAAGAAAGACTAGAGAAGGAGAAAGTCGAGCAGGCCGAGAAGGAGAGGCTAGAAAGAGAAGCCATAGTACAGGCCGAAAGACAACAAGCCCTGGAAGAACAGGCTGACAAAACGCAAACCGGTGAAACCAATGGTGGAACTAATGGTGAAACCAACGGTGAGACTAAGGTTGAGACAAAGGCAGAGACAGTTGGCGACACTAATGTCGATCCCAATGTTGACACTAACGGCGACGGCACCAATTGCGGCACCAATGGTGTACAAGCAACTAGAAGTTCCGAAGAGGCCACAGCAAGTACTGTGTCTACGGAGAGGTCTGGAGATACCAAGTCGGAACTTGAAGTAGACGAAGCCAAACCAGACGTCGAGGCTGAACTCGCGGACGGTGGCGCCGTGAGCGAGAGTACGCCCGCAGAGGTCAAATACAATCTACCGGATACTGTTGTTGAGATCCTGCTCAATCTACTTCCCACTATGCAAACAAGCGAGGCCGTGCGCGCTGATCGACTGCTGCGTGAGGAGAAGCGCCTCCGCCGCAAGCGCCACATACAGTACCAGGCAGAGGCCATCGAGCGTGGAGAAGGCCGTTATGCCGGCCGCGTGAGACAGAGGAGGGCGAACTTTTCCAGCTTCGCGAACACTGGGTACGGCAGCGAGGACGACGATTCGGATGCGGCACCCTCCAAACGGCGGCGCGTGCGCCGCGACACCACATGGGGCGACGCTGAGCCGGAGACTCGCCAGCAGCGTCACGCGCGTCTCATGGCAGAGCGCCAGGAGCGCGAGAGCGAACAGCAATAAAACTTATTTTCGGAAAGCGAAGCAATCCAGTCTCTATTGTAAGATTATTTAATCTATTGAAAACCAGCCTCTGCTATGGGGCATAACGGTAGCTTTACACTTATTGATCGTTAATAATTAAGTACATTTTAGCCGAATGGTAGCGATGAGGGCTTTTGCCAGTGGTCATATACGTTAAGGCACACACTGCCAGTGTTGGCAGGTATAGTCACTGCTACCATGGTCGGAACTTATTGAAGGATATATGTGAGGAGGGTGGATAAATTTAGTCTACAATGTTTGCCCAGCTCTCCTTCTCCTTGCGACGCATTCTGTCCGTTTCCGACGAGTCGGAAATGTACACCGGGTTACGATGGTGGCGCACCAGATGGGTGATCTGCTCGCTAAGGAGGCCAGGAGTGATTCCAAGATCAGCATAGCCCAAAGTGCCCTCACTGGGCTGGCCCGAAACCTGCGACACAAACATGCGCTCCACCTCGTCTGGTGTGAGCGGTCCCTGCCAGTACGCAGCGTACTGTAGGAAAGTGGCCCACGCCTTGAGCAGCGGCTTGGGCACATTAACAAACTGGCGATCCCGCTTGACCTCAGACTTGACGCGGTCGAATAGAGCGCGTTTGCTCCACTCTTCCAGGCCATTAAGCTCGTAAGTCTTGCCCACAGTTGAGTCATCGTAAACCATCTTCTCAAGCGCAGCAGCCACATCCACAACATTGGTGGGGAAGGCAGTCTCAGCGCCACCAGATGCCGTGAAAGTCAAGCGAGCACTGGCAAGCTTCTGCAGCCAGTTGCCGTCCATGGCGCCATAGATAGGCGCTGGGCGCACGATCGTCGCGTCCGGCACGATATCGCGCACCACAGCCTCACCGGCAGCCTTAGAACGCATGAAAGCGCTGGGACTTGTTTCGCTGGCGCTGTGGCTGGAGACGTGGATTAGCCGGGGCACACCATACTTCGCAGAGGCCTCGGCCACGCGGCGAGCACCCTCAACATGCACATCGCCGAAAGTGAAGTTTTTGGTTTGGTGGTTACGACCTATGGCGTTCACAACCACATCGGAGTGCTTGACGGCAGTTTCGATGCTCTCGACATTGCGGAGATCGAACTCCTTGAAAGACACCACTCCCAGGTCTCCTGTGGGCTTGAGATGACGCTTAAAATAGTCATCACGGTAAGGACACACCGAGATTGTGCCGTGCTTCGCCAGCTTTGTAACGAGCGCGGTGCCGAGCATGCCCGGCGCACCAAAGACAGTCACGGTGTAGCCAGTTCGCGAGGCACGGCCACCAGTGCCTTGAGCCACAACAGTCTTGCCGTTTCGCAACACGTTGATCTGCGAGTCCAGCGCGCTGAATGTTTGCAGCCCACGGCTGTGCGGGGGTGCAAACCGATAGGCGTTTTTCAAGGCGAACATGATTTGGAAAGAAGAGGATTGGCTGGACGTAGGGTGGGGGTATACACCAATGTTCGTTCGCGGACAGACTACCCGAATAAGTATGGGCAAACAGCACTGATCGAGCCAGAAAAGCGTAAGGGACAAGTAAGGGATTTATTATACTATAAATACAATTTTATGCGAAATCTGTCTATAGGGAGAACCGTTTGATCATGTAGCTTTTGACATAGTAAGCATTGAACTATTGCGTTAAAGAAAATCATGTCAAGTATCAAACGCACATCCTTTGAACATACATACCGTATATACTGAGCATTGCTTATCCATAGGTCTGAATTATTTCTCTCCGTGACGCACCGACGACGAAGTGGTTACATCCTCATAGGGGTTCGTCGCCCTTGGGGTTAGGCTCGCGTCGAGCAGAGCGATGGTTCGCCTGATCTTACAGCAGTTGGCTCGGGAAAGACCCGTTTGTTGTTTGACGGGGAGCAAAATATTCTAGTGCTTGCCGGTAAGGCTACTCCGAGGCATAAATTGGAGAGACACTAGATGCTTGATAGCTAGGCTTTGAGAGTGATAGGTGACACAGTACGAGACCGCAGTTTTTTCGCGCTATATTAGTACAATGAACACATATGCGATTATTTAGTTGAGCATGTAGAGCAGCTGAAGTACAGCTCCTCCAACTATGAGAAAAATCAAAAATCCGAGCTTCAAGCCACTTAGTTTGGACTCGCTCTTGTCTGACTTACCTGCAGAGCGACGAACGACCTTAGGGGGCTCACCACCTTCGACGTTGGCAGCGGTGGGTCGCACCTTACGGCCTTTCTTGGCCTCTTCCTTGTCATGGTACAGGCGGTTCGCCGCACGCATCGCTTGGTGGTTCGACATGGCTATAATGATTTAGAAAAGTGTGTACTGAAGCCGATGCAATGTAGGACTCAAGTGGGCTGACTGATGTGTGCGTTGAGTGGACAAAACGGGGTGCTGTCTTGGTGTTGTGTGTGCGCGTGGTTTTATTGCGTTTCAGGGTAGTGTCGTGTAGCGGAATGATGATCCCACCGCAGATAGATGTTGCGCGGACAAGGCTATTATTCATTGTAGGTACGGCCGCGCCAAGCCATGGACTTTAGATAAAGTCTCATACCTAGAAGCTATCACAAGTTGTCAATATCTTAGGTACTATATCAGTATTATTCAGACAGCCGCGGCGGCGTCCCCGCCTCGCGTATGCAGATCATGTAATATCCAGCTATTATTAGAATGGGGCAGCGATTTCTCACGAGAATTCTTGTGACGCTATTAGAAAACTTCCTACAACCCACCAGAGAAAAGAATTGAACTCTTGATGGCATTTTCGTCTCAATGCGTAAATTGAGTATGGAAATGCTGCCGCTTGAAATTTTTGCATGTATAACCCTCCACCCAAATCGAAGTGCGGCGGTCGCTGAAGTCAAGAATCCCGGCTACCTCTGGTAAATATGGTGAAAAGGTTCAATATATATGTTTACTAGCACATCTCAAAACAGTAGAACTGTATCCGTACATAGTTAAGGCAATCTCACTTTCGTCAGAAACTTGATAAAGAAAGAGCCCCAGGCATGAATTACTTACTCTATATCTGGGGTTCACCCAGAGAATATAAAATCTTTATAACTCTTCAATGCATTGGGCAATGAATGACGGCAGGACATGGTTATCGTCACCCTTAGAGTCTGCCATTAGATGAAAACACGAAGATTTTTAGTGGGTTTGCGAGTCGGTTACTGTCAATTGAATTACGAGCCAAAAAAATAAATTGACGTATTCTTTTGAGCTGTGGAGTATAATATGTGGGGATTCAGAGCTTTGGACTTTCACTGCGAAGTAGATTTGATGAACTTACTGTTCCAACACGGTTCCATTGGCAATGAACCCATGTCAATCCCAATTGTAAACAGTCATATCTATTTCAACAAAGAAATCAAGAGAACGGGACATGTACAAAGTATCACCATGGGTCTTGCCAACCCTCAGAGCTGACGTTCAGTAGCGACAACTGATTTGACCTGGTCGTAACGTTGCCATTAGGTCCATGAACTAGTGATTTAGACGTGAAGAAGTCTGCAAGTGGGATTTCGTGTGCCACTCAAACAGGTATCTGACACTGATAGTATTGCACAAGTAGTCATAATGACGTACGAAACATCAACGTACGAAAAGACTCGCAGATGTTTAGTAGCTAAGTTCTTCCGAAGAAGAAATGATTCCTAGTCAACAGCCGATAGAGTATTATATTATATTATTACTTGATCTATAGCGAACTCGAGATCTGTTTGCCGCACTTACTCCCATCCCTCATCTATAAAGTAAGCATAGTTTGCCATGCCCTACCACGATATCTTTTTTCCATTAACAGGTCCCGTAATGATTTCAGACACGCAAGGAAATTGCGATGGAAGGAGATCTAAAGCCAGCCACTGAGTAACAGTGTTGTGCGTAGTACAGGCGCATTCGGGCTCAACATACATTTGGGCATAAAATATATATAATATATCTGTATCCAGGCCCTTGATACATTTCTTTTTATTACCGCAAGCGAGTTCTCCAAGCTATAACAACATCCATATGTTTAGCTAATAAGCTTTGATATTATTTAATCTCAATCTCAACATTTCCAAGATTTATCTCATTAACAGGATCGTACTGTTTATAGGCACATGCTTGGCCGGCGTCGCGTGATGCATACACAAATAACTGCGGCATGCACAGAACTGCGGCATGCATCAGGTAACTACGGTCGCGGGGAGGTAGAGCAGACTGTTGGGCTAGGAGTAAACAACTTATCAACGGACTTGGCGCTACAGGTCAAAAGCGCGTCATTGTTGTGATAGCGTGAGGCGTCACCCTCACCCAGATTAACACAGCCCCCTGGCCCACGCGTCCCAAGCCACGGTAACGGCGTGGAGATTATCATCTCCTGGTCTGAGAAATAACAACAGGCATGCCCTGATTACGTCGGTTGCGCGTTCAGAGAGACATGCCGGATCTTATTCCGGCAAATGTTGGGCCTGCACGCTGGTAAAGTGGAGGTCATTCCGACGCGTCAACAAAGCGATATACTTTGTAAATCTTAACAGAGACACGTATAATTTTTAAGGGAATCGTTTTACGCTCGTATTCCGTGAAAATGCCTCGTTAGTTTTTAACTCGAGAGGCGGGTGTCGCGTAACTATTGTGAGTTGTGGTGGTAGGGTTGGTGGAACTGGCTGGCGGCGCGTGTCCAAGAGGCGCAGGGTATGCATTCGACACGCGATTTCTGCGCCTTGTGGCTAGGCAAGCGTGACTTATTTTGTTTGTGTGGTACGCAGGATAAGGGTATAATTCCTCTTGTGGATACGAAAATACAGCCTTTCCGCAGAACCCTGTGCCCATGAACTTACCAACGGTGCGTCTGACCGAACCCAGCTTATAGGTGTTTTCTCCACCGAGCCTGCGTTATCCCTCTAATTAACGTGCGCTCCTGCTTGTATCGACAGCCGCTCCAGCCATTAAGCCTCGAAACCGCCCGGTTATCTAGCGGGAACCCCTCAACTCTTCCTCTTCACATCACTTTGTCCCCAACTAACAGATTCGAAACATCTTTATCCTAGCGTAAGGTTCCTGCTTCCAGTCCGTCTTGCACGTCATTATCAACGCGTTCCCACCCATTTACACTCCTTTCTTTCCATTCTTTCCTTTTTTGACGTTGTTTCACAGCGTCTCGTTGATCTGATTACTGGTTTGATTTCCTCTGAATCGAACCTTTACTTGCAAGCGAATTCTGAGCTACTACGTACAGAGAAATTTGCCTCTACCTCACCGACACTTCTAACAAACATTCTTTTTTGACATTCTTTCAAATTTTGGATTCTTAAATGTTGAACCTTTCTCTGCTGATGCTGGCATTGGGCGTTTCTGCCCAAACGTGCCAAAATATTGCTGGCAACTATTACTGCGATCAAACGAAGCTTGTGCAGTTTGAGGGAGTTGGATTCTCCAGCTCTTACAACCGCGTTACCTCATTCAACGGTGACGGTACTTGTTCTTCTACGCCCCAGGCCTTTTCTGGATCCTTGTCGCCGCTTGATGAGGAGCTCTCAGTCCACTTCCGTGGTCCGATCCAGCTTGAACACTTCCAGGTTTACACGCCTTCAGGATCGAACTCCAAGCGCAGCGTCGAGGACCAACCGGCTCAGCACGGTCTCCACCATCGCCATGCCGCTCCTGAACCCGAGCCTGTATTTGTTACTGCGTACGAATATCACACGGACTTTGTTTATGTGACTGCTGGTGCTAGTGCCTCGCAAACTGCTGCGAACGTAGTTACCACCTCCCCTGAGGGAACGACTTCGTCGGCCCCGCCGAGCGTGACTACGTCGTCGGACCCCACTGCGTACAATTACAATTACAATCATCTCGACCAGACTTCTGCCACAGGTCCCTCGGTGATCACTATTTCGACCAGCAGCGATGCCTGGACGCCCCCGGCTACGACCTCAGCCCCCGCATCTACCAGCTCCTCGAGCAGTGCTCCTGCTCCCACCTCCTCGAGTTCAGCACCGTCGTCTGGCTCTGGCTGGGATCAGATTGCCAGCTACAATGCTGGTGCTGGCTCATCCGATGGCCTTGTTTTCTTGAACAACCTCGGTGGTGGCGGATCCGGAGTGTTTGACTTCACTTTCGGTAACTCGCTGTCTTATGCGGGTAGCGATGGTGTCTCGTGCGCTGCAAGCCCTCAGACTCTGAGTCAGACTACTGTGGGTAGTGACAAGGAGTTCATTATCTTCGCTGACGAGCAGTGCCAAGGCAATGACTGTGGATTTTACCGTCCCGGAACCGTGGCTTACCACGGCTTCGGTGGTGCGACCAAGGTCTTCGTGTTTGAGTTTGGCATGCCTTTCGATGGCCAGACTGGATTTAACGGCGACATGCCTGCTGTGTGGCTCCTGAACGCGCAGATCCCGCGCAACCTTCAGTACGGTTCTGAATCCTGCTCCTGTTGGTCGTCTGGCTGCGGTGAGCTCGATCTGTGGGAGGTTCTTAACTCAGGGAATGATCGTATGGTGGCTACCTTGCATGACAAGCAAAATGGTGGCGGTGGTTCGGCGAACTACTTCGCTCGTCCCACGCAGGACACTCTCAAGGGCGCTGTTGTGTTCCAGGGCACTACTATTTCCGTTGTGGAGATTGATGAGATCCCGTCTTCCATTGATGATGGCCTCATCGCGTCGTGGCTTGGCCAGGCGGGCACCAGCTCGAATGTTGCCATGTAGATGCAATGTAGAGGTTTGCGTTTCTGGTTTTATCACCTTTGTACTAGTATGTAACTTATTCATGAACTACCGAAACTGAGCTCAATCGAATGATTGCGAGATATCTGAGTGGACTTGGATGAATAAAAGATCCACAGAGAATTAACGACGTACGAGCTTTGTGCGATTATATACAGTGCGACTAAATCCAGTGCAGCTACATCCAGTGCGATTATATCCAGCAATAATGGTCTCAGTTCATTGATGCCGAGTTTCAAAAAATCGTTCTACCTATCACACCAAAAGCCACACAGCAGCACTATGGAGTTATAACCGCAATAATCTGGAGGTCTCAGACGAATTATAGTATTGTGTTATTATTATTCTTGTCGCATTTCATTTTCCACTACAGGTCGGCCGGATCTCGGCTATTTCTGGCGTCTCAATTTAAGCCGAATCTCGGCCCAGAGCGCAATGGCTGGCAAAGCCGATGTACCTAGGTTTCGAATGCCGACGTCATAACGAGGGCCGTACCCGGCCGTATCAAGGCGTAAGGGTCGCGATGCCGCCTTAGAATACCGCGGGCGGACGTTGAGGTTAGGGGTGTGGCTTTACAGCGGCTGGTGACCACATTTCAAGAGGCGCCTGTAGTGTTAATATTAAGGCAGTACACTAACCCTGTTCTTCTAGGATAGGTGGTGGTTACTTATTCACGTGACTGCTCGACGGTTCAACGGTTACCCCGCAACTTAGGTGTGATTTAGTGTACCTTAATAGCTTGTAGGTTTCGGGCTTAATCGTCTGACAAGATTATGCGAATAATGACAAAATAGTCGAGATAGGTATCATTTATTTCGGAAAATAGACCATCTTAGACCTTTGAGATTCAAATTGAACCGCAGTACTCCTGAGTTACTCCGGCGTCAAGAGTGGACCCCTGGGCACCTAGTCTCCGCACTGGCCCGTTGCGAAACTCGTATGTGACCCAGCCCCAGACCACACCCTGCCGCGTCCATGCACGCCGTCCGACAGTTCGGGCTAGCCCATGGACTCGGGGACGCTGGCAGCCGAGCGTAACGGCTGAAGCACTATATATATATAGACCAATTAAATCCACTTTATTATCTTTTTCTATTGACATTTATTGTTGTTCTCAAATTTCTAGTAGAAAAGCAGTAACTGTTCGATATACTCACGCTCTACTCTACTTTCTTCTCCGGTAAAGCTTTATCCGTTGAAGATTGATACGATTTATTCGATTGAATCTTCTGCTATACAGCTAAATTTATTATGACTCCTCCGCCTCCGTCGTACAACGCTACGCGTATCAACCCCAGTGGTGTTGAGGCTTACCCCCCGAGCAGCCAAATCGAGGATGATTTGTACAAACAGGCTCACATCGACTTCAAGCAGGTGCACATTGAGCACAACCCCAGTGTTGCTCAGCTTTACGAGGATGCATTGACTCGGGAACGCGGATCGGCCATCTCATCCACGGGTGCGCTGATCGCGAACTCCGGCCGTAAGACTGGTCGTTCGCCCAAGGACAAGCGTATTGTGGACGAGCCTAGCAGTAACGAACACATCTGGTGGGGTCCTGTCAACATCAAGCTTAGCGAACAGTCGTGGTCTATCAACCGCGAGCGTGCTATCGACTACCTGAACACGCGTGAGATCCTGTACGTGATCGATGCCTTTGCTGGCTGGGATCCTCGCTACCGTATCAAGGTTCGCATTGTGTGTGCCCGTGCTTACCATGCGCTTTTCATGTGGAACATGCTTATCCGCCCGACTGAGGAGGAATTGAAGAACTTCGGCGAACCCGACTTCACTGTCTACAACGCTGGTCGTTTCCCTGCCAACCGCTATACCGATGGTATGACGTCGGACACCTCGGTTGATATTAACTTCAAAGCCATGGAGATGGTTATCCTTGGTACTGAGTATGCTGGTGAGATGAAGAAGGGTATCTTCAGTGTGATGTTCTACCTCATGCCGATCAAGCACCAAGTTCTTGTGTTGCACTCCAGTGCTAACCAGGGTCCCAAGGGTGACACCACGTTGTTCTTCGGTCTCAGTGGTACCGGTAAGACTACCCTGTCGGCCGACATTAAGCGTGAGCTCATTGGCGATGACGAGCACTGCTGGTCCAACCACGGTGTCTTCAATATCGAGGGCGGCTGCTACGCTAAGTGCATCAACTTGAAGGAGGAGAATGAGCCTGAAATCTTCCGTGCGGTGCGTTTCGGCTCTGTGCTCGAGAACGTTGTGTTCGACACCAAGAATCACCTGGTTGACTATGATGACACCTCGCTCACCGAGAACACACGCTGCTCATATCCGATTGAGTACATCCCCAATGCCATGCTACCTGCAATGACTGAGCACCACCCTACTAACATCGTGCTGCTCACTTGTGATGCCAGTGGTGTCCTGCCTCCTATCTCTAAGCTCACTAATGAACAGGTCATGTTCCATTTCATCAGCGGTTACACCTCTAAGGTTGCCGGTACTGAGGAGGGTGTAACTGAGCCCGAGGCGACATTCTCTGCTTGCTTTGGCCAGCCGTTCCTGGTGCTCCATCCTACGCACTATGCTAAGGAGCTCGCCGAGAAGATCAACACGCACAAGGCCAACGCGTGGTTGCTTAACACTGGATGGACTGGCAACTCTGTCGCTAAGGGAGGCAAGCGTATTCCGCTCAAGTATACCCGTGCTATGCTCGACGCTGTGCACTCTGGTGAACTTGCCAAGGGTGAGTTCGAGGAGTTCGACGTCTTCGGCCTGCAGGTGCCCAAGGCTGTCACCAACGTGCCGTCTGAAGTGCTCAACCCCGCCCGTAACTGGAAGTGGGGCGCTGAGGACTTCAAGGTTGAGCTTGTCAAGCTTGCTACAAAGTTCAACGAGAACTTCAAGCGCTTCGCTGACCAGGCCACGCCTGATGTCTTGGCTGCCGCTCCTAAGATCCCCAAATAAGTACAGGTAAATAATAATTTGTGTACGTAAACAGGTTGATGAAATGATCAGAAAATTACATACAAGTTCCACCAACCGAAATCAAAATCAGCGAGCGTCAGCATAAGGGCAACCCCAAAAAAACGTTGTGCACACCGCATGAACACCATTAAATGTTCTATGGTATAATATGTACAATCTAGTCTGACATAAAAACTTTCAACTGCCGTTTACCTAACCAGTCCCGCGGCATAAGCCATCGGAGGAATCGCAGGATGCCAAGACGCATCAAACTGCTGGAACTTCAACTTGCCATCTTTACCAACATTGATGTATGCACCACGGTTGCCGACGTTATCGCAGTAGTTCGGGGCGCTGAATATCGTGACGAGTTTGCCATCGTGCTCCTCTTGGTAGCCGGCCTGTCGCACCTCATGAGAGCGGATGACGGCGCGAAGACCATTTTCTTCCACAAAAGCTGCCGTAACATCCGGCCCGAACTCATGTCCGATGCCGCGTTTGCTCGGACCAATACCTTCGCCCTCCTGAGGATCGGCCCACAGCATCTCCATGATCAGGCCAGACTGCGGAGGCTGTTTGGTAGCAAAGCGATCGATCTTGCGGATCTGGTTGAGCGTGACACCAGGCTTGGAGAATATACCACCGTGAACAACAAAGTAGTCATTGTTGACAAGCGTTGCAAGAGGAAGCATTGAGAATGACTCAGAGAAGGCACGGAATACGTTAGTGGAGGTGTACTTCGCCTTACATTCGCCACTGAAGCCATAGGCCGTGTTCATGCCATCAGTCTCGTGGTTACCACGATTCAGCCAGACACGGCGAGGCCAGCGGAGCTTGAGGAGGTATAGCAAGATGACCACCTCGGTAGACCAACTACCACGATCCACAAAGTCGCCATTAAAGAGGTACTCGTGGGTTTCAGACGGCCAGCCATTAGTCTCGAAAATGTGTAGCACGTCGTAGAACTGACCGTGTGTATCACCGCAAATGGTTAGACGGACATCAGAGCTTTCATTATCCGCACTTTCCGTACTGATCTCATTCATAGTGGGCTCCTTTTCTAAAATTGCCGCCACACGTTTGACGAGCATCAACAGTGTACGGCGGGGAAGCGGCTTGGCATCCTTGAAGTGCTGCACGACCCGCTCGATCGTGTCATCGTCCAAATTATCAAGATCCACACTGATCTTGCTCTTTTCGCCTTCGAATTCCGGCATCGCATCAAAGTCCAGAGTCTCGAACACCGAAGGTTCATCGTCGGCCTTGATTGCTGCTTGAAACGCTGCGAAGCGCGCCAGACGTTGCGCTTCAGCCAACTTCGAACGGCCCTGGGGGAAATCGGGTGCCAGCGCCACGACGCGTTGTAGGTCGCGTACGGCTTTTGAGTACTGAAGCAGGGCACTGTTTGCAAGCGCTCTGCGATACCACACCTTCACGAACGCCTCGTCGAGTACGATCGCGGCGTCGCAACTTGCGATCGCGGATCCGTACTGCTCCAGCTTAAGTTCGCACTGCGCGCGGTTCGCGAGAAAAACAACATCTTTGGGGTCCAGCTGATGTGCCTCGTCGTATTTTTGCCAAGCGGCTGCAAAGTCGCCTTTCTTGAACAGCTCGTTGCCGGCGTTTTTGGCGGCGAGCGCAGACATGAATAGCGACCACCCTTACCTGTGTGACCCTCACACACATATATAACCATAACTATATATACATATTCATGTCCATACCATGCTCATGCAAACATGCAGTTAATGACCAGATCAGTTATTTCTGAAGGTTCAAATTCACAAAGTACGCGTTTCTGCTCAAAACAGAAGAATATTGCTTTGCCTTAAGACCGAAATACATATACCAACAGAAGCACAGACAATGCGACGCGAATGGATAGATCAATTCTTATATACTATCAGATAGGCGACGCATGCAGCTGATTTTATTTTGCGACATCACCTTTTTTATGCTGATGCCTTAGCTGTGACTGAGATAGGAGGTATAATATAGAAGCGAATCCTGACCCCTACCACACTTATGGATGACGTTGATCTCGCTGCAGCCTGCGTCGCGCGCTGAGGAGCGCGTGCCGCTGGATCAACAGATTTCACGAGTCACGCGTGAGCATGGATCGTTTGCTGATCTGAATGAGCAAGCTATAGAGCATTCCATAAAGGAGAAGGCCGAAGATAGCGTGGGTGCCACGGAACCAGATCAGGTAGCGGGTGACGACGACGGCGACCGCATGGACGTGGACGGAGACGAGGGCGCTGAGGTGGATGGAAACAGCGCAGCTGACGAGGTAGCGGGCCTGACTGCGACGCAGATTGGAGAAATGCGGCGCGAGTTGGCGGCCCGCCTCGGCACCGCGCTGAACGAGGCCATGCTCAACCTCGATTTCACGTCGCTGCTCATCACCGGCCCACGACCGCAGGCAGGTTCGAGTTCGCTATCGCCGATGCTGCGCACCCAGGTTCCCGCCGGCTCCCTGAATGCGGCCAACGTTGCTGTGGCCGCTCCGCCCGCAGAGAGCACTGCTGGCTATGGCTGGAAGCTGCGGCAGTTCGAGCAAAGCGCGATTAGCCTTGCTGCGGCTGCCACACGCCTGGCAGTGGAAGCAGGTCTCGAGAACACCTTCTGGCACGGCGTGCTTGGCGCGGCCGCGGCCGGAGAAGTCGTAAACCGTAAGCTGCATATCCGCTACGGCTTCCGCGACGCCGGCTCCGCCTTTCCCGACCGTGGCGTCGGCCATATCGAGCGTACGCGCCTCACGGGTGAGCCGCGATTTGTGCCGGGCGTGCCGCATGCAGAGCAGCGCGTCGTCGTCTCCGTTTATGCCAAGAGCGTCGAGGCGGTGACACCCAGTGAGGAAGACGAATCGGAAAGGTTTAACAGAGAAATGCACAATAATCTGCGGGATAGTGACGTACGGCGCGGCGCTGGTGATGGCGCTGGTACTGAAGTGGGTGATGACATCCTGGTCGGGCGCGCAGCCGTGGATCAAGAGTTTGCCTTGGCCGCAGCAGATCCCCTGCTGGGTAGTATTCGCCGTGCGCGCAGCACATTGTTCGAGCTGGAACTCATGCAGCAGATCATTGCCGAGGCGCGCCGAGGGCTAGGCTCCCATCGTGTGCGGCTGGTCGGCGGTCGGACGATTGTATGCGAGATTTTTACCGGCCGCATAGAGATCGCGCTCGTGGACGCCGCTGATGCGCTGACAGCGCAGCCCGGCGCTGCTTTCGGCGTGGCTGATGCAATAAGCTACAGTCTACAGCTGCTGCTAGTTCAGCAGTTCCATAAGCGATTTTTAGCGGCTCACAAGGTGCCAGAACCACTGAATTCGAAGGCAACGCCGGCAGATGCAGCAAACACCGACGACGGACTCGTGCTGGAGCCGGTGCTCGCACACATCCAGCACGGTGTTTTACTAGCACGTGTGATCAAGCTTGTAGGTGTCCTACTGCCGCGGGCGGAGATAGTCGCTAGCCCTCCAGCCGCTCGCCTGCTTGGTGACGCCCCGGGCTGCACGCTCAGTATCATACTGCCAGGTCGCTCACTCGAACTGGAAGTGCGCTCGCCGATAACGAAGGGAACTGAACCAGTTCTGATATGCACGAAAAGAGGACAAAGCACGCACATATTCGATCTCACCGAGCTCGAGGTATGGCTGAAATGGGCGGCGAAGTGATTTATATACGGTATTACGGTAGATGTATGGCCACGTATTTTTGATGAGCCTCAAGTTGATTATAAATTATTTCTTGCGAAAACCAAGCACTCTAGGCGATAATACTTTTACCAAGAGAGCAGTTTGAGAGCCGCATAGCCACGGCATTGGCAGTAGTTGCAGATGCGATTGGAGATCCCCTCCGCCCTGAACTATTCTGTTCTTTGAGATGTGGTCATACGAGCTGGAAGGCAGTGGCCGTCGGGCCAAAGTACTTGCAGGGGTTGACTCAGACGGTATTCGTTTTGCGTTGGGGGATATTTTGGCTGTTGAAGATTCTCGGGGTATCATCACTCAGCTACGCACGGGGCTGAGCGATTCCTTAGCCCCACAAGCTCAACTTCTGGAGATCCGCGAAGTTAATGATGAATATATGGTCACAAACCGCCTTGTCTGGATAAATTTAAATGAGGAAGAGGGTGTGCACAAAATCGGTTCGGTGAAAAAAGCTGGTTCAGCACAGATTGAAGGTCGGAGTGAGCGCGATGAAATATTACTTCAACGGCCCATTGATAAGGCTGTAGATGTGCGGCGCCGTAGCCTTGACTTGATTATAGAGTTACCGTCGTCAATTGACTTGTATGACTCTCAGGTGTTGAAATACCTGGAGAAATTGTTTAGCGAACAGGCACTCCAGAGTCGCCGTAGCCCACGGAAGTCCGAGGCCCTGAAAAAACCGCAAAATCAAGGCACCGTGTCAAAAGCAAATGACCGCAAACTCACCAAAAAGGTGTCTTCTACCCGAACCGCCGAGAAAGTCAAAACTCCGAAGGAGCCGGGTGACGAAGAATATGAGCTTTTACCGTCACGCAAACGCGAGGAAATAATGGCTAGAAATTCTCTAGACCAGATCTCAGATTCGTTGGCTGACATTTTGGCAAAAGAAAACTCCATGAAAGAGTATACGGAACTTGAAGAGGGTACGAGAAACAATCATGCTATTCGAGATGCCCTAAAGGGGGAAGAAGATTCACAGTCGGATCCAGGAGATTCAGGTGACGAGGGAATATACGAGGAGAAGGGAATACCTTTGCAAATGACCGAATCCAGAAGTAAGGGACATAGGAAGAAGAAGAAGGTCTCTTTGTCCCACGAAGTGCTCCTTCCTATTGTAGAAGCACCAATCTGGGAGCTCAGCGCTGTAGATGCTGCTATATCCCAACTCCATCCAGCTTCTGATCCGCTAACACATCCTTGCCGTGAGTCGCAATTTGATGCCATATTTCTCGCACTGGAGAGCGCGATTGCTGCGGAAACTGGAACGTGTGTCTATGTAAGCGGAACTCCTGGAACAGGTAAAACATCCACAATACGCGAGGTTATTGGACAGCTACATCTGAGGGCCGCAGATGGCGAATTACCCAACTTCACATATCTGGAAATAAATGGTATGAAGCTCACACATCCTAACACTGCTTACGTTCATCTGTGGGATGCCCTGGGTCGGGGCCAAATGGCAGCAGCAAACGCCATGCCCGCGCTTGAGGCGGTGTTTGGCCACGCAGAGCCGCGCGAGCGTCGAGGAACGTTGGTAGTACTGCTTGATGAACTTGACCAGCTGGTATCAAAGGGTCAACAGGTTATGTATAATTTCTTTAACTGGCCCTCGCTCCCGCACTCACGACTAATTGTGGTGGCAGTAGCAAATACCATGGATTTACCGGAGCGCACGCTTTCTAACAAAATTTCGTCACGCATTGGTCTGACGCGTGTTCAGTTTCCAGGGTATACACATGGGGAGTTACTGCAGATCATTATGCAGCGACTAGAAGAAGCCATTTCAACCGTGAATAGCGACGATGTTGAGGCTAGTGCTGGGGTCGGGACTGATGTCACTGGTGTTGAGTCACTCATTACCGGAGAAGCTTTGGAGTATGCGACAAGGAAGGTCGCTGGTGTTGGTGGTGATGCACGCCGCGTGTTAGATTTCATACGCCAAGCTGTTGAACGTGCATATATGCGCAGTGAACTACCTGCACGGCTCGCCCATGTCCGTGATGTCATTGTTGAATACCAAGCGTCGCCACTCGCTGTGTACATTGAAACATTGGGTCTGGCTACCAAAGTACTACTCTGCGCTCTGCTTGCCCGTATCAGACGGAACGATACAATCGAGGCTTCTCTCCACGAAGTGCTAAACCTGGCTGGCCAACTCGCTAGACAGGCAGTGCATGCAGATCTTCTCTCACGTTTTCTGTATCTATCCTCCAGCCAATTACCCGCCTATGTCGACAATGGAGTGCCTGCACGATTAGGTCACTTCCAATCAGGGGTTACAGAGCTTATTGACGCAGGGATTATCGTACAGCAAGCTATGAAAGGCGAAGCTACACCAATTATACGACTCATAGTACCCGCGTCAACTATCCGTGAGCAGCTTTTGCTAGATGACCGCTTAAAAGGTATTATATAAATACTGCAGCTTCAAGTTAGCGATATATCTTCATTGAAATATTTTGTGGTGGTGTCAAGTATCTTGTGACGAATGGGTTCAGTAAAGGATCAAAATTTTAGGAACATGCCTGCTCACAGGTGCCACGCGCTGCGTAACATCATATGGTGACTAGTTTACCACTGAGAGTATATTACCAATGGTTCTCCACTCGTGACCAGTTCTGGCATCTTTAGCTTTAGGTCGAACGCCTTTCCGATAATGATTTTGAAAATTTTGGCTACGTTGATACCTTGGCTTGTTGAACAAAAGACAAGCGGAGCCCGCATCGCCTGTGCGTATTTCTTAGCCTGCTCACTTATCTCAAATTGTTCCTCTTCACTCATTTCGTAGAACAGATCGAACTTTGTGCCAACAAGGAGCGGAACTGCAGTTTTGTTAAATCCTCTAGCCTGTCTGTACCAGTTGCGTACCGAGTTCAATGTGGCCTTCCGTGTCAAATCAAACATGAAAATGATCGCAGTTGCTTCGTTGCACACAATAGGTAGCATATTAATGAACTCCCTTTGGCCGCCCAAGTCCCAAATAGAGAAGGTCAGCTCAGTATTGCGGATCGCAATAGTCTTGTCAAGGAAATTTACACCCAAAGTTTGGATATAATCTTCATCAAACGACCCGTCACAATATCTCACCATCAAAGAGGTCTTACCTATTTGTGCATCACCGATCAGCCCGACCTTAACTTGCATTCGTTCCGGCTGTGGTTCTGTATAATTTACAGGTACTCCGAGCACATCTCCAGCCATTCTAGAGCGAGCAGCCTGACTTTCCGCAACCAGGGAAGGTGAGGGGGTGTTCACTCACCGCCAATGTCTAAGACCTGGCAGTGTTCACTGGAAGACTATGATCTTTACGCAGCTAAGTGGTACCTCAAGCGGGACACTAGCCGATCTTGTCAGAATCTGTATCGCGTGCCCAAAGCCCTTTAGAGTATAAACAATACGCGAGATGGGCAAGTCTTCCATACACACCTGCTGACTAACCAACCTGAGCCATTCCATCGATCCACGTGAAGCAGCACGCGAACGACCAACAAGCTCATATGGACGGTGCCACACGCTGAACCAGAGCATTTTTCGTGAGAAATATCTGACTCACGACCATTTGGCGGAGTAGGATAGATCTCTCTCTCTCTCTCTCTCTCTCTCTCTCTCTCTCTCTCTCTCGCTCTCGCTCTCACACACTCTCCATATATTTATATAAATCCTCGTTAACGGAAACGAATACTAAGGTCATTGCTGTAATCGCTGGTGATCTTCATCATAATTCTCCACGGATACGAGCAAATTGATGTGTTTTAATATTTTATATTTTATTATGTGTATCACGGTGATCCCGTCGACTGATCCGCCTAAAAGAGGATATCTGGTGACCTGATTAAAGTCGGCTGATCTAACCACATGGGGCGGGGGGTCCATGAGCTTGGCGACGCTTGAACTGGTTGTCATTCATATGCATAACCCTCTTGGAACTCGGCCGTGTCTGAGAGAGATAACGAAATCCTGCATATGTAGCCGCTGCCGTGATCGTGTGACCCTGGTAAACCCAGACCGATATAAGGGCTAGGGGTACAACATGTGACAATTTCGCGAGCATAGCCGGGACCTTGCCGTAGATAAAGTAGAGGCCACGGTTTGATGCAGATTGAACAAAGATACAAGTACACCAGAACACCTTTTACAATATTTCTTGAAGAGTTCTTTCTCTATTAATTAAATATATGACTATTACTACTGGCACGCGTTGACACACATGTTAGTTGATCAAATAGCGAAATCACCTTAAAGTACTGCGGCTTTTTCCCTGTCCAGACAGAGCATTTCTCGCGAGCACCTGTTTCGAGGGGTAGGGTGATAAACCCTTAGTCATACACTTAGGACCGTGCTTAAATGGCACATATCGATTTGCGATTCGTAATATGGCCCAAGAACGGCCTTCCAGTCGTACTTGTAATTATTCAATTTCTATAGACTTATACTCGAGGAGATTCGATTTAACAAGGTGATTTTGCCGCTATACAGCTCTTGGTCGACGTTTTGAGCAAGTTCTTGAATGGCCTTGATCTTGATCACTCGAGCGCTTTAGGGCTTGGGTTGAAACGATACGAGGTAGGGCTTCCAAGCACTCCATGCGCACGGGAGATAGTGAACGGCATTCTAGGGTTAGTCAACTCAGCGAGGGGACATGTAGGGTACGTATCTTGCAGAAAGAATCAGGGTAAGGTCACTGTTCAAAGTGGGCGGGATAGATTTTAACGAGAAGAGACTTTGCCGTTGGCGCAACTGGCAACATCGACATATGACAAGAAAGAATATATAGAGCGTTCATATATACTACCAGAGGTTCGTACACGTGAGGTCTGCACTGAACAATGACTTTTTTGAAATATCTACCACCATATGTCCCTCTCCCTTCGCAAGGAACGATGATCTTTTTTTTTTTTTTTATCTTGGAAGAGTGATCAAATGGGTAAGGCCGGGGGGGGGGGTGCGTGTGTGTTCATGTGCCTTGATGATGACGGATGGGCGAGAGCTGTACGTGGGAGGTCCTTAGAATTCTTTCGTTGGAACACTGAAATCACACAGGGTATAAGAGATACGGCGCAGTTCTTGTTATACGGAATTATTTATATAATGTAGTAGTGAACATTACATGAACAATTGTAACAAACGTTGAAGATGTTGGATAAATCGGCCGAGGGGCGGCGCCACACTTGGCTATGATCAGGTCACAAAAGGGTAGGGCTATTATCTCGTCAAACACCGGGTATGGGTTAAATTGTTATCAACACTCGAGACTTTACCCCTAGCCCCATCACCGGGGATATATATGTCTACTAGTCGCAGTGATATAAGACTAGTATAATACTCTGGTCGTAATTCTTCTCTGTTAACATTTTATCAACTGACAGAGTTGATGAGTGACTCTTCTTTCGATGATGGGGCTAGTAAAGTTGGTGGGACCGAAAAGGTTTCCACCGGCTATATGGGGGCTTCAAATCCCTTCGACCATCTTAGTGGTTTGAGCCACGCTACCGATGGCAGCTTCAGTGCAGATGATGTGGAGATCATCTCTGCTCATTTGGATGACCATCCAATTGAACAGTGCCGCGAAATCCTTCAGGCGGCTTTGAAAGAACACAAGGGTGACGTCGCATTGGATCAAGCATATTACGTGCATCTGCAAGATCTAGTTGAGGGACCTGCAGCAGGTCAGAGTGAAGAGGAATGGGAGACAATCATGAAGTTCGAGGCGTTCCTCATTTACGACTGGTCGATTTACCCTGCAGTCCGATCAGTGACTCGACCAATTGACGAGGAGGAGTTCGAGAACTACGAAAACATCCGTGTCTATCTCCTTTCGATCGTGTGGTCTTGTGCTGGATCTGTTCTTGCTACTTTCTTTGCCGTACGCTTCCCGTCGATCTCGATGAGTGGAGTGGCAATTCAGATTCTCATTGCCTACTGCGGTAAGGCCTTCAGATACATTCCTGATTTCTCATTCCCGGTCGGTTTCGGTCGTCGTTGCCACTTCGGTGGTGGTGAATGGAACTTTAAGGAACAGATGCTCGCAACCTGTGGTATGGGTGTTGGTAACCAGGCGCCGTACTCGCAAAATGTTGTCATCGCCATGGCTAATGACCAGTTCTATGGTTTCAAGGGTGCCCAGGGTGATTTCGGATTCACCATTCTTCTCACACTTGCGACCAACTTGATGGGATTTGGACTGGCAGGAATTTTCCGTATTTTCTTGGTCTACCCTGTGCGTATGATTTGGTATACCAGTTTGCCGAGTATTCGTCTGTCTCGAGTTCTTACTCTACCTGAGGAGCGCGAGAATATCAATGGTTGGAAACTGACCGGCGTAGAATTTTTCTGGTTGTTCAGTTTTGTTGAATTTGGTTGGTTCTGGATCACTGATTTTGTTTTCACATTCTTGGGAACTTTTGATTGGGTTGCTTGGATTGCTCACAAGAGTAACGATATGCTTGCTGTCTGCTCAGTCTCGAGTGGACTGGGCTTGAATCCCGTTCCTTCGTTCGATCCTTCGATTTTCATGCCTACTGCTATGATTCAGCCCTTGTTTTCGACTTGCTCCATGCTGTTCGGTATGTTCTTCTCCTTTTTCGTTATTGTAGGTGTTTGGTATATGAACATCAGCTGGGTGGGCTACCTTCCGATCAACTCTAATTCGTTGTTCGACAGATTTGGCGAAAAGTTCAACGTGACCAAGGTCTTGGACAGCAAGAACAACCTTGACATCGAAGCGTATCGTGAATATTCTATGCCGTTTTGGTCTGCGGGCAACGTTGTAGTGTATGGTGCGTTTTTTGCATTCTACCCGGCTATGATCATGTTTGCTTTGCTGAATTACTTGAATGTGCTTGCATTCTCCTTCAAAATTTTCGGCAAGACTATCATCAACCCCAAGCGTGCCTTGAATAGCTTCAATGATCGATTCACTCGTTCTCAGCGAAAGTATCGCGAGGTGCCTGAATGGTGGTATCTCTTTTTCCTTTGTGTCTGTCTTGGCCTGGGAATCGCTTTTGTTGAGCACTACAAGTTGTCGAATACCCCCGTGTGGACTATCTTCTTCGGCGTTGGCTTGTCTGCGGTGTTCATGATCCCTTCGGGAGTCTTGTACGCTACCACTAATCAGCAGATTATTATCAACGTGCTTTACGAGTTGGTAATCGGTCTTACTGTGGAAGGTAATGGTACTGCCCTTATGGTTTCGAAAGCATTCGCTACCAATTTCATGGTTGAGACGGATGCTTTCATTTCCAACCTGAAGCAGGCTCATTACATTGGATTGGCCCCTCGGGCTATGTTCCGAGTGCAGATCATCAACTGCATCTGTAATTCATTCGTCCAATCTGGATTGATTGTTTGGCAGTCTGGTAACTCCATTCCAGGTATGTGCAATCCGAACGACCCTCACACTGTTCAGTCGAAGTTCACTTGCCAAGGCATGCGAACCTATTTCAACGCTGCTGTACAGTGGGGTACCATTGGTCCTCGCCGTATCCTGCGTGATCTTTACCCGCGTATGCGTTATTCGTTCTTGGCTGGTGCGCTCTTCCCCATTCCTTTCTGGCTCATCCGCAACTTCCTTAACCCCTACGCTCGTAAGAAGAATTGGGGTGCTATTAAAGAAGGTGGCTCACGGTTCCGCAACAGCATGTTTGTGCGGTACTTCTACAGCATCGAGTGGATTAACTCATTCAATGAACTTGTGTTCATCTCTGGCTGTTTGAATTGGGCGCCGTACAACTTCATGTACTACCTGCCTTGGTTGTACATTGGTCTGCTTTTCCAATGGTACCTCCCCAAATATTATCCCCGTTGGTGGACCAAGTACAACTACCTGCTGTACGCTGCGATCACGGTAGGATACTCGTATGCTGATTTGATCTTGTTTTTCTCAACAGAGTATCATCACATCGCGGCAATCAGCTGGTGGGGTAACGACGATGGACCAGCGCTGTCTAGTGCACCAAGACTAACTGTTGACCCGTCTATCGGCTTCTTCGGCCCCGATGTGGGATACTGGAAATAGAGCTCTGTAAGAATCCTTAATCTTGTTTATCTGTTTGGAAGGTCCTTTGATACATTCAAATAAGCGGATGAGAGCGGCAGTGGTATCAACGAAGGGTTTTTTTTGCCTCGATCGCCGTTGATTCGCCAGAATGGACTTGGAATGTCCCCAGTATTGCTTATCTTCGCTCGATAAGACAAACGTTGGTTATCGATAATGTCCAATGGCTGTGTTTCATTTATCCAGCTTGCAGCTGGTGCGTAGGGTTGACCCGAAATATGTGTGTAATCGACACACACCTGCCGAACCCTGCCACAACTGCTAATCATCTATTGTTTTCTCCGTCAATAGATTGTATGGAGAAACCTTTTACAAACTGATAATCTTTCGCCTTGCCAGTATCAGTTGAATAAGAGACCTCTTTCGTCATACTTCATTGACTTCCTTTCTTTCATTTCCTTTTTACGCATTCATTTCATTTTAAGCGTCGGCATCCCACTGTAGCAATCTCGGCTGATCCGTTGCGGACCCCTCTCGTGTATGTTGCCCTGGTACTGGAGCTTCAGCCCTAAGCACACCATCTACAGCTACATATGCACTGCAGCTAGTCAGAGAAAACATTGTCATTGGGTAAGGCGTATCTTGCAGTACTTGAGGCACAGTAGGGTCACGTAAGGGCTTGAACCCTTGGCCTTGGTGAAAGAATTACGCCGTGAAGGGTAGATCCGTTCTCCGGAGAGTATATATACCAAACTAATTGATCTTGTTGACATTTGCTCGGCCTGCTTGATCCTTATATACTGAGTACAAGTTTCTCAGAAATAAGGACGGGACTGCTTTCACGACTAACTACTCGTTGTAGGTACTTGTGAATTTACTTCCAGCGATCGTTTCGATCTGATGAGCGAGTCATCTCTTGACGAGCGGGCAGACAAGCGGCTGCATGAGAAGAACGAAGGCTATATCCCTAGCGGGAATGCCTTTGATCATCTTTCCAAATTAGCTCATGCGACTGATGGTACCTTTACTGCCGAGGATGTCGAAATTATCTCTGCTCATTTAGATGATCACGACATCGACGAATGCCAAAAGATCATCCACAATGCGCTGAAAGAACACAAAGGTGATGTGGCTCTCGAGCACACGTACTACGTGCATCTCTTGGAACTTGTTGAGGGACCTGCAGCAGGTCAGAGTGAAGAGGAATGGGAGACAATCATGAAGTTCGAGGCGTTCCTCATTTACGACTGGTCGATTTACCCTGCAGTCCGATCAGTGACTCGACCAATTGATGAGGAGGAGTTCGAGAACTACGAAAACATCCGTGTCTATCTCATTTCTATCATCTGGTCTTGTGCTGGATCTGTTCTTGCTACTTTCTTTGCCGTCCGCTTCCCCTCAATCTCGATGAATGGAGTTGCTCTTCAGATCCTTATTGCCTACACTGGTAGGGTTTTTAAGTATATTCCTGATTTCTCATTCCCCGTCGGTTTCGGTCGTCGTTGCCACTTCGGTGGTGGTCGATGGAACTTCAAGGAACAGATGCTCGCAACCTGTGGTATGGGTGTTGGTAACCAGGCGCCGTACTCGCAAAATGTGATCATCACTATGGCCAATGATAATTTCTTTGGATTCAAAGAGGCTCAAAGCAACTTTGGTTTCACAATCCTTCTTACTCTTGCTACCAACTTGATGGGATTTGGTCTAGCTGGAATTTTCCGCATTTTCTTGGTTTACCCGGTCCGCATGGTTTGGTACGCATCCTTACCCGGACTGCGTCTCTCGCGTGTTCTCACTCAACCTGAGGAGCGAGAAACAGTTAACGGCTGGAGACTTAAGGGTGGAGAATTCTTTTGGCTTTTCAGTTTCCTCGAGTTCGGTTGGTTCTGGATTACTGATTTTGTGTTCACATTCTTGGGAACTTTTGATTGGGTTGCTTGGATTGCTCATAAGAGCAATGATATGGTCGCCGTATGCTCTGTGGCGAGCGGTGTCGGTATTAATCCCTTCCCTTCGATGGATTTTTCGATTTTCCTCCCTACAGGTATGATTCAGCCGCTCTTCTCCACCACGTCAATGCTCTTTGGTATGCTTGTTTCGAGTTTGATCATCATTGGTATGTGGTACATGAACATCAGTTGGGTTGGATACTTGCCTATTAACACCAACACACTCTACGATCGATTTGGCAGCACTTACAATGTGTCTAATGTGTTGGACAGTAAGAACAACCTTGATGTCGAAGCGTATCGTGATTATTCGATGCCGTTCTGGTCTTCCGGTGCTCTGGTTTCGTATGGTGCTTTCTTCGCGTTTTATCCGGCTATGATTATGTTCGCGATACTAAACTACACATCAGTGCTTTTGTTCTCTTTTAAGATTTTCGGAAAGACTATTATCAACCCCAAACGTGCCCTGAATAGCTTTGACGACCGCTTCACTCGTTCTCAGCGAAAATATCGCGAAGTTCCTGAGTGGTGGTATATCTTTTTCCTTTGTGTCTGTCTTGGCCTGGGAATTGCTTTTGTTGAGCATTACAAATACTCCAATACCCCTGTATGGACTATCTTCTTCGGCGTTGGCCTGTCAGGGGTATTCATGATCCCTTCGGGAGTGTTGTATGCCACAACAAATCAGCAAGTCATTATCAACGTGCTTTACGAGTTGGTAATCGGTCTTACTGTGGAAGGTAATGGTACTGCCCTTATGGTTTCGAAAGCATTCGCTACCAATTTCATGGTTGAGACTGACACTTTCATCTCTAACCTGAAGCAGGCCCACTACGTTGGATTGGCCCCTCGGGCTATGTTCCGAGTGCAGATCATCAATTGCATCTGTAATTCATTTGTCCAATCTGGATTGATTGTGTGGCAATCTGGCGAAGGTAACATTCCTGGCATGTGCAGCCTTACGGACCCGAGAGCGAAAGCATCAAAGTTTACTTGCCAAGGCATGCGAACCTATTTCAACGCTGCTGTACAGTGGGGTACCATTGGTCCTCGCCGTATCCTGCGTGATCTTTACCCGCGTATGCGTTATTCGTTCTTGGCTGGTGCGCTCTTCCCCATTCCTTTCTGGCTCATACGCAACTTCCTTAACCCTATCGCTCGGAAGAAGAATTGGGGTGGTGTGAAAGAAGGTGGCTCACGGTTCCGCAACAGCATGTTTGTGCGGTACTTCTACAGCATCGAATGGATTAACTCGTTTAACGAGCTGGTCATGGTTTCAGGTGCCATCAACTGGGCACCGTACAACTTCATGTACTACTTGCCGTGGCTTTACTTAGGAATCGTGTTTCAGTGGTTCCTACCGAAATACTACCCTCGTTGGTGGTCAAAGTACAACTACTTGCTTTATGCAGCCATCTCTGTCGGGTATTCGTACGGAGCCCTCATTCTATTCTTCTCAACTGAGTACCACCACATTGCCAGCATTAACTGGTGGGGAAATGATGCATCTGTATCGTTGAGCAATGAACCTCGTCTGGTGCTTGCCTCTCCGGACGATTACTTTGGACCTCGACTTGGCGAATGGCGCTAAACGAAGCAAACGCACTAACACACACACCATACTTAACATCATATAAATTAGAACTATCCTATTAAATTAAATTAAATTAAATTAAATTAAATGAGAATTCTTCAAATCATTAGAATAGAAAGAAGCTATTGATAATACGTCACAACATATCGGCAATTCTTCCTCAAACTCGTCATCTCAATCAGCCAATAAACTGGAGCTTATTATAACAGTCTACCGGGTCTGTGCCGTGCCTCCGGTTTGCCTGACCCTAGCTCTTTGGAACTGACCTGTGAACGGCGAGCAGAATTGTATTACGTTGTCTAGTTTAGCCCGTGCCCAAGGGCATAACCAGGCACAAATCCCACCTGGGCAGATACGCAGCCTTCGAGCGAGAAGTCCCTCCCAAATCCGCGTAGTGAGGTTCACTTCGCGCCCTGGAAAACTTCACGCACACTCATCACCGAGATCTCACCTCTCAGTCTCTTCCACTGACGGATCGATGATGCAGCGGCGATTTCTGAGCTCGGGTCGCATGCTCGCGCGACAGTACGGTGGGCTCAAGGACCAAGACCGCATTTTCCAAAACCTCTACGGGAACTACGGCTGGGATCTTAAATCGGCCCAAAAGATGGGTGACTGGCACAAAACCAAAGAGATTTTGCTTAAAGGCGATACTTGGATTATCGATCAAGCAAAGCAGAGCGGTCTCCGTGGGCGCGGAGGTGCTGGATTCCCCAGTGGAATGAAATGGTCGTTTATGAACCCTCCAGGATGGGAGAAGAATGAAGGACCTCGATATCTATGCGTAAATGCTGACGAAGGTGAACCTGGTACTTGCAAAGATCGTGAAATTATGCGAAAGGATCCGCATAAATTGATTGAGGGTTGTCTGGTTGTGGGCCGAGCTATGAACGCTACCGCAGCTTATATCTACATCAGAGGCGAATTCTACGAGGAGGCAGTTGTTTTGCAGCAGGCTATCAACGAGGCCTACAAAGCTGGACTTATCGGGCGCAACGCTTGCGGTTCTGGCTTCGACTTCGACGTCTACATTCACCGCGGTATGGGGGCGTATGTATGTGGAGAGGAGACCAGCTTGATCGAGAGTTTGGAGGGTAAAGCTGGTAAGCCGCGCATGAAGCCGCCATTTCCCGCAGGGGTCGGACTTTATGGCCGCCCCTCTACTGTGACCAATGTAGAAACAGTGGCTGTTGCACCGACCATCATGCGCCGCGGCCCGGAGTGGTTCGCGTCGTTCGGCCGCGAGCGTAATACGGGCACTAAGCTCTTTTGCATTTCCGGTAGTGTCAACAAGCCATGCACGGTTGAGGAGGAGATGTCCATTCCTCTTCGTGAGCTCCTTGAGCGTCATTGTGGTGGTGTCAAGGGTGGCTGGGATAATCTGCTTGGTGTAATTCCTGGCGGTGCTTCAACCCCTATATTGCCTATTGATGTGTGCAACGATGTGCATATGGATTTCGATGGCCTTCGCGATGCTCAGAGCGGTCTGGGTACTGCAGCGGTCATTGTGATGGATCGGAGCGTTGATGTGGTGCGCTCGATTCAGCGCCTTGCCCACTTTTTTAAGCATGAGTCGTGCGGCCAGTGCACACCATGCCGTGAGGGCACTACTTGGCTTCTCAAAATGATGAACCGTTTGCATGCAGGTCAGGCTCGCAGTCGCGAGATTGATATGCTTCTTGAGCTGACGAAAGAAGTTGAGGGTCACACCATCTGCGCGCTGGGCGACGCAGCTGCATGGCCAATCCAAGGCCTCATGCGCCACTTCCGGCCCGAGGTAGAGAAGAAGCTCGCTGATTTCGCTAAAGAGCA
This sequence comes from Starmerella ratchasimensis, assembly GCA_030562965.1. Classification (NCBI taxonomy): domain Eukaryota; kingdom Fungi; phylum Ascomycota; class Dipodascomycetes; order Dipodascales; family Trichomonascaceae; genus Starmerella; species Starmerella ratchasimensis. Next base: position 744,226 of record JAKUAQ010000002.1, read on the forward strand.
CGGTGGTGTTGAATATGGCGGCTGGACACCGGGAGCCAAAATTGTTAATGGTAAGGTTGTTGGCTCGCCTACCAACCAATCAGCACATTAAATCGTCCGGAATCTATATGATTAACGCGAAAATGTATTACTTAGAATTATAGTGACATACACTTATGTGACAAAAATACGCTGTGCGAGATCAGACATAAGATGGAACCCGCAGGCATGCAAATCCTTAGCACTTGTCTCAGGTAAGGAGGCTCTACACTGAGGACTCAGCCCAGCACTATTTTTTTTGTTGCGAGAAGGGCCGGACGGTATTGTCTGGGTAAGAGTACGATATTTCACTGAGTGACCCGTGATCGATAAGTCAGCGCTCGAGCTCATCTGGCTGCTTTAAGCACTCAATAGTGAGATTTTCACCAAAAGTTTTACCCACGACTACATTATCTTCAATGCGAATTCCAATGCCTTGAAAGTGTTTCGGAAACTGGGAGTCATACGGCACATACACACCAGGCTCAACAGTGACAACCTGATTGCTTCGTAGAGGTTGTGAGTTTGCGCCAGGGACGGCATTGTCATGAACATCAAGGCCCAGCTGGTGACCAATCATGTGCGGATACACGACGCCCAACTGACGCGCTGTTAGATCTAGTCCAGCATTGCGTAAATTTGACTGCAGCTCACGTTCCGAGAAGCGGTGAAGATCAAGTATGGAGTAGCCTGATGACTCAGTGCAACGATCGATGCAAGCTACTTCCGTGGCTAACACGGCATCATATAGATCCCGTTGTGGCGCCGTGAATTTGCCATTTACAGGCCACGTACGAGAAATATCCGCGCAATAACCACCATAGCGTCCACCAGCATCTACTAATACGAGATCGCCTCCATGCAACATATCATCATTGCGGACGTAGTGAATAGTCAAGGCGTGGTCTCCTCCTGCCACCACTGCAAGGTAAGCATCCGATTCACAGCCGCCTTGGCGAAACATAAAGTCCAAGTAAGCATGTAGTTGTTGTTCGCTCATGAACTGCTGCCGGAACGCTTGATTGTACGCAGCCGAACTGATTTCTGCGGCAGTGCGCAGACAATCGATTTCGGCCTCGGATTTGATTGCACGCAGTGTTTGAACAAGCTGTGTACTTGTTTTCGCATCCAAACGTCCTTTAGTCAAGCCTGAAAGCTCCTTGTGCCAAAATTCCCCTTGGCGGACCGTGGTTTTGGGGTCAACATCCGCATAAACTGTGCCCACGGAGCCTATGAGTGCTTTCAGCGACGCAGCGACGTGATGATTTGCCAGAACGCCATCAATCCCAAACTCCACAGCAGCCTGTGCTGTCCCAGTGCGGTCACCTTCCCACTTCTCTGCAAAGTCGTCTTTCTCCGGTACAAACAATAGTTCAACCCCATTGGCTCCATCACCTACAGTAGAATGCTGTACTTGAGGTTTATGTAAAACGAGACACGCGTCAGGCTCAAGAAATCCCGTAAGATACAGGAAGTTGGGGTCCTGTCTAAAGGGGTAAAACACGCTTGGGGATGCAAACTGGACACGGTTACCTGGAATGATAGCCACGCTGTTTGGTACCATGAGATCCAACATACGTTGTCGCCGACTCAAGTATTCATTTTTCGTAATATTAGGAGTCACGGACCCAGGACCGACAAGGTGAGGACGATTTCGGTTCAGAGCCTGGCCAAGCTTCACCGATCGATTCATCTACCCTAAGTAGAAGTTGAGTGAAAAGTCGGAGAAGAGGCATATGAACGTGTATTGTAGGTGGTTACTACTATATACTGGAAATCTACTATACTAAATTTTGCACTTCAATATGCCTGTCTGCACTTATATAAGTCATTTATTCGCTATGGCATATAACTAACTGTGCAGTTTGGAAATGGTACCTGCCTCGATCTCCTCACGGTAGTGGCTATCGGCATAGCGCGTTCCACAGTAAGTACAAGCATGTATACCTGGCTTTTCAACATTGATGTACACCTTCGGGTGGCCCTGCACTCCACCGCGGATGCCGTGATCGTTACCATCACACACGGCTGTGTGATGAACATAGTTAACAGGGGTCTGCGCGATTAAGTCGATTGCTGCAAAAGGGGCAGGCTGGGTGGAAAGATCCACACCATCAAACAACGGCCCCGTCATCGCATCACTGCGAGGGCGCTGCGAAGGGGCCCAGGTTTCCTTGCGATTGGGTGCCTGCTTTTCCTTAATGGCAGTTTGATTAACACCATTAAAGATGTGCACATCCGACCCCTTGAGGCCTTCCCGCTCAGCCACAGTAAGCTTTGTGCGTGTCACCATGTATAAAGGAGAGTGCAGCGAAAGTGTGACATTACTTCTTCCACTTGACCGCAGGATAGAAGTCACAGCGCTTCCAGGAGCTGCCCGGCTGACTACTGCTCGTGTTCGCAGCATCAACTACTCGAAATGAAATAGCGTGGGATCGATAGGTTAGCCTGTTACCCTTTTCCAACAGTTACTCTTTTACCCCTTTCCCTAAACACTTACCAAAGAAGTATCCACAAGAAGCGCGACTCTATAACACTCGCGATTTTCTCTCTTTCACATGGATTAAACCCTCAAAAATGAAAAGAAATAAGGGAATTTAGAGTCAGCTGAAGAGTCTCCTGGAGAGTTAAGTTCTTAAAGGCTTAACCGCATGCTAATCGGATTCAATATGTTATCATCCCTAATTTTGTATGAGTTATTTTATCTTGAACTTTCTCAGCTAGCTACCCAAACATATCGAACGGGTATTATTCCTTTACATTCATTCACCTTCAGCACCATTTCGGTGTTGTCTCCAAGCCCCATACCCGCCGCCCATACGCACGAGCATCCCCACCACCGCTCCAAGGTGCCACACACACACACACAGCAGAACATGGACAAAGAAGCAGCCCGCAAAGCGGAGAGAGAGAGGCGCCAAGCGCGAATTCGAGCCAGTGGGTCGAAACGTCTTGAAAAAATCACCAATGTTAACGGCACAGAAGTTTCCGAAGTACCTGGTAAACTGGGTACGCCTAATATTGACGACGTACCTGATCCAGATGTACCCCGCCTATCATCTATTCCCTCGCCATCCTCACGCAATGACTCATCTCATAAATCTCAGCAACCACCTGTCATGGCCTCAGCCGATCCTCTTATGGAGTTTTTGCGCCAGGCACGGGGCCCGAACGCAGACATGTCTCAAGATCCTCTCTTTGCCATGCTAAATCAAGCTAATGGTGGTGGAGATAATGATTCTTCTCCTGTAGGTGGCTTTGGTAGCCTGGCAGCATTACTTGGACAGTCCCAACCAAGTGATTCCGCCAGCAAAGAAGCGACTATTGGCGACGATCGTACGCCGACACAGTATAACGGAACGGCTCAGCAACGTAGTGCATCGCGTGCACGCAGTGAACTGATATGGGATGTTCTCTATACTGTTAGCAGCATCATGTTGGGGCTTTACGCAGCTTTGCACAACCCATTTGGCTTGGCCACGGCATTTTTATCCGTTCAGATTGGCTTACTTTGTGTTCGCCTGTTAGTCGGCCCGGCAGCGCCAGGATTACCGCTGATGAGTACACTAGCACCATTGCTAACAATATTGCCACCACATCGGCAGAGACAGCTTAGCGTTGTTGGGAATATTGTAGGAGCCTTGAGGACCGCGTACTGGAATTTCGCTATAGTGGTATTCGTCTATGGATTGGCAAGTCGTAGAGGTTCAGAATTTGCTCATAAATGGTGATATTCCTCTTGAAGAGAAATGCTATTTCAGTTAATCATTTAATGAATCAAGAGGCACTTAGCTTCGAAGCAGGTTCATTTTCATCGTAAGTGTTCTACATAAAATTGATATATTTGATTAAATTCGTTAGTTGTCGAAGCGCATCATGGGACGTTCGAAGTCTGTGACCTCATCCTTGATCTGATCAAACCAACTGAAGTCACCAGTCTGGTTAGATTGCTCAAACTGCTGACTATAGTGGCGAGTTTGATTATGATCGTGATGTTGCGAGTTATACTGAGTCTCAATCGGTGGTAGAGGCGCCGTGACCATCGTGTCAATCGTTACAGGCCATTGGCCCAGCCCCATGTCCACACCTAAATCTTCCATGTCAGATTCACCAGATGGAGTGGAGAGAATAGATGGACGAGTAGTATGATCTACATTGCCTGTAATGTTCTGCTCATCGTCATCTTCATGCTTTAACTGAGCAGCCTTGTTGTCTGCGTAGAGGTCATCGAATTCATGGCCAGAACCGAAATTCTCATTATAGTGAGAAGAGTTCCGTTCTAGCCCAAAATTGGGGACATTGGAGATCTGTGGCTGCTGCTGCAAGTGCGACATTTGCTGGAAGTTCTGGAGAGTTTGTAAAGAAGTTGGGATAAATTCTTCATTTTGGTTTCCTTGGTAATTCAAATCACGGTAGGCGTGTCCACCAGCACCAGAGATACTATTAGTTGACACGACCATCTGATCACCAAGAGGTGTATTGCCGTCGAATGCTGCTTGGAATAACACATTTTGCTGCTGCTGCCGCTGCTGTCTCTGATCCACATCATGCTGCTGAGCCAACACGTTTCGCTGATGCGCGTAAAAGTCCGCTTGCTGTTGCTCTTCTTGTACCCGTTGCATGCGCAAAAAATGTTGTTGATCCTGTTGTCGCTCTTCCGCATACAGTGAAGGAAATTCGTGAATAGGAGGCTCAACGAAGGCAGCGGGATTGAAATTATCTGTCTGGGCAATGACTTCATTCTCATTCTCGGTGTCATTTACGTTGTTGTTCTCATCCGCATCCTCGTCTTCATCAGAAGATCCATGAACACCGAGATCTGGAGCTTCCAAAGACGATCCATCTTCCGTCGCAAAAATGTCATGCCTACGCTGTTTGATGTTGTATGTGCGTCGACTGAAAAATATGGGTTCCTGAAGACCCATTAACTTCGAGTACAAAAGATGACGGTAGTTTAGACGATAGCTATCGAGCATATCAATATACTCTCGTCGCCGGCGATCGTAGCCACGCTGCTTCGTACGTTTCAGCTTCAGTCGTTTCTCATCTCGTTGACTCAACACTGTCACTGGCACAAGGTTGTTAGCGGCATTATTTCTACCTCTCGTCCGTTTTTGATCACCTCGTCGAGCATGATCTCCGCGGCGCTCACTTACCTGCACGGCAATCCTGATCGCTTCATCTCTCTGTTCTGCCGTGAGGGTGATTGTAGTGGATTCTGAGCCTTTTTTACCCATTGCAGAGCTTCGCGTTACCAAACTGGAGAGAGAAGTGTAGTATCAAAATCTTAGTTGTCAATAAGTAATGTACAGCCTGAAAATCTGTGATGCAGCTTCTGTGCAATTATGTCCACGGGAAACGCGGAAAGAAATCTCCTGAGAATGTGCGAAACTTGACACAAAAAAAATCCTCAGCCCGCGGAGATGTGAAGTGTAACAACAGATCAATGCGCGGATAGTGGGGTATATGACAGATCCATTAGCGCCGTCGGGGCAGCGGTGCTGATGGCAGTAGGGCGAAGGGGGGTGCCGCACAGCGAATGTCTTACAAGCGTGAGGGTATGGAGGTGGGGTAGGTGCAAGATAACAGAGTCCCCAATCCACGTAATACGCGAGATGTTGATGGGAACTCCGACGAAATGCCCATTACTTGCCTTACCCTATTGAAGCACATGCATGCCATTCCGATTCGCCGTCGATTTCGTTGCCTGCAGTCCCCGCTCACGGCGAGGTCCTCTACCACCGCGGCAAAAAGCTTATCGCAACTAGTGCCGCTGTCGCTTCGATCGCATATGTAGCTATCTGATGATCACATTAGTATTCTTTCAAGCATTTAATAGGGAAGTGTTAACTTCCCCCAATATGGTCCCTCATGAAATTTCGATAACGGTCTGATCCCGATGGAGTCCTCGCGAATATCTCGAACACGGCCTTGATAGGGTAGTTCGATAAATATGCTGAAAAGTGTCCCGTGAAGCAGATAAGGGTGTTGAATCAAGGGCTTGGGCTGTAAGCATGTCGACCCAGGATAACGGATTTGCCTCTATGCTGGCGAATGAGTGACCGCAATCGATTCACAGCTAAATCGAGCCTGCCAAAGATATTTCAGCTTACAGAGAAAGTAAGGGTTTATTTGTATGTATAGAAATTCAGCACAGGTTGGCTAAAATTATTCCGTCATTTTAAATAGTGCGGTTTGCCTTTACACACTCCTGCACTTAGTTAGGAGTGTCATCAAAAATCGAGATGTAAAAAAAAAATTAAAGTGGAAGTGCATGATGTCGTTACTCAAATCTCGGTCGTGTAATAATATTATTTAGCCTAATCGACACACCCTGCGTTCAAGTTATTATTATTTCGATAATCTCATATCACACAGTTACGAGATTTGGCCCTTACCCATGATTAAGATGAAGGTACAGTTTTTCGCCGACGTTCGGCTATCCACCACTTAAAGATTAGCATGATAAAAAATGTCACTTAGACCACACACCCTCTACGAAATACTGTTTCTGTAGCATGTTTTAAGGGAATTAATTGGGCATAACCGATCTGACTTTTTTCTAGTGCCCTGAGCTTATTCCTGCATTCTTCCCTATTGCATAATCGACTCCTCGATCGCAGGAGGAAATAGGGCCCATTGTCATTGAGGTGCATATATGTTACATACATATACTGTGCAAAGCTGTACCTCATATGGTTTAAAATGATGGTATCTTGTCAATACATTATATATAAAAAGGTATTATGAAATTCAATCATTGTCGTAATGGGAGTATCAAGTCCAACTTTGAGCGCTTTTGACGTCATATTTACATACCCTGTTCCTTTTCTCGCATCAAAAAACTAGCCTTATGGCCAGTTATGGGTGCTTGATGCAATGCATGCTGAGTCATGAGTGGTCCGAACCTATGGCTTTGGCTAACGAAGCGTGGGCCTAGCTCACTTCGGCTAACCAAGATCACTATTACTCTTTGTCAGAGGGAGAATAACGTAATATTGCACATAAAAGCGGTACCGTGTTCATAAAATAATAAGTAGACCGTTAATTTACTCCGTGATACCTATCAGTATGCATACCTGAATTCAGGATTTTCCATATCGGTGAGATCAGCAAATTCTGGATTGATGATATCAGCAGGTAAGTGCTTATTTTGCCTGTCACGCCGACGGTTCACTATGATGTAAGATGCTAGAATGCCGCATTGAAGCACAAACTGGCATGCAGATGTGGCCGCCATGGTTCGCTTGCCAGTTGGATACTTTGGCGCTTGCGAACTCTTAAATGCTTGAGGACCCGCCAGGTTTCCGACGCAGAAAAACACGTAGAATAAAGCATTTGTAGTCACCTTCTTAGTATGACCTGCTGAGTTCGACTCGATACACGAAATCAAACCAACGTATGAGGCTGGAGATGCCCAGTACCATATATATACTCCAGCAAGTTGTGAGCCGTAGTTTGGCCCCCAAGCCACTAAGCATAAGCTTAAAAGACTACACCCAGCACAGAATATAGACCAAATCATCCGATTGTTGGGCAGAATATAACTGGACAAGACAGCGGTGCACAAGAGACCCACGATTTCGGAGCCACCACATGGCAGAGCCATGAGAAGAGACTGCTTTTGATTGTACCCCATACCTTGCAACAACAGGTTAAGCATAGTTGAGATAGCTCCATTCGGAACATTGTTCAGAAGAACTGTAAAGCAATAAAGCCATGTATGGTGATCCACAAATACTTCTTTGACTTGGTACCATTTAATCTTACTGCTGCCATATCCTTGCTTGTTTTCTCGGATACGTTCGATCTGCCATCGTTTTTCCTCATCTGTGTAGAACCACGCTTCACTTGGTGAATTAGGCATGTGAATCATGAATAACGCGCCGACCAAAACGGTACAGAGCCCCATAATGATGTACATGATCCGCCAGCCGTGAATCGCCAATCCATGCTTTTCCTCTCGATTCAACAGTCCAATACCGATCAGATTTGTTAGCATTGTACCGAATCCATTCATACACATCCAACCCAACGATCTAGAGTACTGTTGGCTGCGTTTATAGTACTGTGAAGTAAGCACGATATATGCAGGCATGACACAAGATTCTAAAGCACCTAGCAATACGCGCAGAGCTAGAAAACTGGCCATATTTTGGCATGCCGCTGCGCATGCCACAGTCGCGCCCCAAAGCACAATGAGAAGCCCGGTAGTTTTGGCCAAGGGTGCCTTCATAAGAAGGTAACTCATGGGGAACACGAAAACGAGATATCCAAGATAGAAGCCAGAGCCTGTCCAACTGTATCCAGATCCTGTGACCATGTCTAGATCCTGTCGAAGATTCATTGTGGTAGCTGCAGCTGTCAGGGTTTTATCGCCAAACTGGATGCCATACACTAAAGCCATAAAAAGGGTGATAAACAAATCTGCTTTAAGCTGTAAACGACGCTCCATACCTGGTGGAAGAGGCTCTGCGTGCACATAGGCAAGTTCGGCAGCCTTATCCAGATTTTTTCCTTCCTGTGGGTGATCGACGACATATACCTGACCATCACTGATGCTGTTTGTACGAACGGTAGAGATCCCTGTTTTCACATCCTTTTCTGACATGGTAAGTGCGGGACGAGTATAGTTTTCCGCGTTCTTTCTCTGTCGATTTATATGCACCAGGCCGCGATCAACTTAACCATACCCTAAAAGATATCACGGCTGGATTCACCTGCCTTATCTCTCCGCTATCGCCGGAGTCCTGAGGCCCGAGTACCCGCCCGCTATCGCCCAACCCTTGCGCAAGATATTCTAAGCAAACTCGGCGCAGTTACTGCGGATCGCAAGATGATAACGAACGGCCTGAGACTTTTTGCTACGATACGAAGAGTTAATACTATTACCACCTCATATATAACAAGCAATTTGATGCTCCAGTACCGATGCAGCTTGTCCTGCTCATTTAGGCTGGCGCCTCACGGAGAGAAATATGAGCGTTTCCTTTCAAAGTTGTGCGACTGTTTTCACTCTGTAAAATCTCTAAACTGGTTATACGCATCATTCGTCACATAAAAAATTATACTATGTATGCGAACATTGATCTAATCTTTCTCCGGGGCTCTATTAGCTCTGCCCCGAATGACCCTATCGACCAGCCCCATTGGGCCCGTTGCGCCCGATAACGTCGTATGTCAGGCGGCTCCTGAACAATTATGTCTGTATCACGATGAAGGCATCCGACCTGAATCTGAAAATAAAAGTCAATACAAGTTATCTAATTTCGCGGACTGCCCCGAATGCCCGTGTTTATATATATATATATATATATATTTAGTCTCGAGATTACCGTATATCGATATTACCGTATGTTCTGGGTTGAGAATGAGCGCGTTTTGGGTTACCGGGATGGCGGTAAAGGTCTTAGGATGCTAGAATATCTACATCCATGGCACGATTCGGCCATCTGATCACCATCAGTAGATATATCATTATCTCAACTATAAAAACCTTCGACAGGAACTATTCTTGCTATTGGAGTATCCACCGAAGATAACAAGATGAGCATCCCGAGGCAAGTACGCATATATATATATAAATATATATATGTGTGGTTGCTTGGGCTTATTTCTCCCAGGCACGGGTCACGCCAGCTGCTTATGTCACGCGTAGTGAGCGAGTTCAACGTCTACAGCTTCGGCAAATGAGCCTACCTGACGAATATAGGGATGAGATCTCTCGCGATTCAGTGCTATACATTGTTGACTGTTCTGTATCAATGACTCAGAACGATGCGCTCGTAGTGGCACTAAATTCTGCAATCTTTGCTATAAGAGATGCAGCTCGTCAGGGGAACGCCCAGCTGGACACTGGTGTGATAATTTATAACGCCTTGACCACCAATGCTTCTGAGAGTAGAGGCATGGCACATGTCTTACTCAGCTTGAAAGAGCCGAGTGTTGAAGCCTTGAAATCATTAATTCGATGGACCGAAAACATGGAGGCTTTCTCGCAACGCTTCAAGTCTATCGATGCCAAGATCGATGGATTACTAGCTGCGTTGCGTCTGGCAAGTTCGGAACTTAGTCAACTACATACACGGTCCTTTCGAAGAATTGTTCTAATCACCGATGAAGACGACCCTGCGTCGGTAGAGGGCGACTTCCAAACGTCGAAAGCCATCATCGCCGCCAACCTAGCATCTGATCTCACAGCTAGCCCAGCTTTCATTATGCCAATTTTCCTAAATCGTAAGAAAGATAACGCAACTAACTCAATTAAGTTTGATGTTCAGAAATTTTGGTCAAAATTGAGCTATACACCACCGCCCTCTTCGCTGTTTACCTCGCACCATCTCGATTCATTCACGACTTCTAATCACCTTGAGCCCTGGGAACTGGACAGCTTGGCGAACCCAAAACACGCGCTCATTTTGTCAAAGTCGCGACGAAAAAGGCCGGTGTTCAAGGGGGTTCTATCGATCGGGAGTCTCTCCCTTGGCATCAAAGGATACCACATCGTGCATGCTCAGACTAACCCAACTCCCGTTAAGGTCGCTCATGTTACAGATAAAGAGAGCCGAATATTCCGCGAGTTACTACTCTCCCAACGAACACTTGCGTTCGCAGACTCCGGAAATGAACTTAACTATACTGACAGCCAAGAGAATCAGCGCGCTTTCAAATTATCCACTTCTAAAAATGAATCGGAGTGGATTGTTCCTGTCAACAGTGACCAGCTTAAATCCTTGGCGTCGGCACAAGAATTATCTGACTCGACAATGAATGATGCTGAAATATCACAAGGACCGACAATGTCACATCTAAAGATAGATCGCTTTGTCGACTTCGGACTGGCAGACATTGGAAACTATGGTACAACCTCCCAGGCTATGTATATATCGCCGAGCAGTGATTATTTGGCACACTCTTGGAAAGCATTTGCCACTTTGAAACGATCTATGCAACGACGAAATGTTGTTGCTGTCGCCTTCTATCAACGAATCACACTAAACAAGGTTGCTATACCTGAGCAGGGATATCTTTACGCTTTCGATCCCTGCAGCTACGGCCCAGAGTCTCGAGAAGCTGACAGCGACAAGAATAAGGACCCAGAAAATCAATCACCGTTTAAGCGCCCATCCCTTAATCCAGATACTCGTGGGGGTATGTATTTTGTCCCGGTACCTTTCAAAGAGGACATACGGTCATCTCCATCTGGCAATGACATTGTTGAATGCACCAAAGTAAGTGTTCTTAGCACGTTAATAAAACATTTGTTGCGAAAGTTTCTGATACCAACAGGCTTCAACCCTCAGCGATTCCCAAAATACTCGGCCCGCCAATTCGCGGAGATTTTAGAACATCACGCTTTAGATCTGGCATTAGACGACAAAAGGCTAGAACAAAAAGATGAGACCATACCCCGATATGACCGAATTTCCAAATCTGCAAAAGCTATATCTGAGAAGCTGTCCACAGTTTTGCTATCTGAAAGTGAAAACACCACCTTCAAGGACTCAAGTCCCATAAAGCGACGCAAACTCACAACATCGGACGAAGTTAATCAAGCATATGCTTCTGGACAGCTGTCGTCCTTCACAGTGGCGCAACTTCGAGATATAATTGGACCTTTGGAATCGATTCCAGTGCGCGCTTCCAAAGCTCATCTTATATTACTACTCGAAAATTCGCTACGCAACTCAAAGCAACCTGATGTCTCCTGACGTTTCAGGCTCACACTTCCACCCCTCTTTATAATACGTTAGCCCTACTACTCAAAAATGAAAGGTGTATTATAACTCATAGAGATTGAGCATTAAGCAGAGTATTAATTATAAGCTTAGGGATTAGAGGTATCGAACTAAATTAAAGCAAAGGCCAAAAAAGAAGCCATCAAAAACCCAAGCGATTTACGGGACGTAATAGCTTGGTGAGCTCCTCCATTCGCCAATGTTGGAACTGTGGTCACCCCCTGGCCACCTGCTAACCCAGGTGCCGCGGAAGTTGCAGAACCTGTGGCCGCGACGGCTATAGTTGTCGCAGACGTTGCAGAGTACGTGTTAGCGGATGATGACATCAATCCTGCACCGGCGTTGGTGACACTGAGTCCGCTCGAGCTTCCAGACCCAACACCATTTGCAGGACTCGATAAACTACTGTCGGAACCCAAAACAGAGCTAGTTGTGACCGTCGGCCCAACAGATCCAGCAGGGCCAGTGGGAGTCTCAACAACAACAGTCGTGGCAGGAACTGTATGGCCATTGGTCGTGAAAAATCCGATCTCAGTAGTGGTCGACGATCCAGTCCAAGGAGTGGTAATAGTCGTTTCGAAGCCACCTGGGCCAGCAGGGCCAGCAGGGCCAGTTGGAGTCTCGATAACAACAGTCGTGGCAGGAACTGTATGGCCATTGGTCGTGATTAATCCAGTCTCAGTAGTGGTCGAAGTCGACGATCCAGTCCAAGGAGTGGTAATAGTCGTTTCGAAGCCACCTGGGCCAGCAGGGCCAGCAGGGCCAGTGGGAGTCTCGATAACAACAGTCGTGGCAGGAACAGTCTGACCATTGGTCGTGATGAATCCAGTCTCAGTGGTTGTCGAAGTGTAGGTGCCAGTCCAAGGAGTGGTAATAGTCGTCTCGAAGCCACCTGGGCCAGCAGGGCCAGCAGGGCCAGTGGGAGTCTCAACAACAACAGTCGTGGCAGGAACTGTATGGCCATTGGTCGTGATTAATCCAGTCTCAGTAGTGGTCGAAGTCGACGATCCAGTCCAAGGAGTGGTAATAGTCGTTTCGAAGCCACCTGGGCCAGCAGGGCCAGCAGGGCCAGTGGGAGTCTCGATAACAACAGTCGTGGCAGGAACAGTCTGACCATTGGTCGTGATGAATCCAGTCTCAGTGGTTGTCGAAGTGTAGGTGCCAGTCCAAGGAGTGGTAATAGTCGTCTCGAAGCCACCTGGGCCAGCAGGGCCAGTGGGAGTCTCGAACACAACAGTCGTGGCAGGAACAGTCTGAC